>QTSX02000981.1:0-97351 GCA_014839935.2 Entomophthora muscae | reverse complement strand
GGGGATGCATTCCAGAACCTCAGATGCCTGCTGGAACACAGTGGCCTCTTCTTTCAACTGAGGGGAAGGAGGCGTAAGTGCTTCCTAAACAGGAGGAGCAAGCAGGTCAAAGTCAGAGAAGTACAAGCCCAGATCATACAAGCCATACTCTTGATAATAATCTCTCCTGAAGAGAGGAGAGTATTTGGGAGGTAAAAGAGGCTGGAAGGGTCATCTACCACAAGGCGGGAAGAAGAGGAAACCTGGGTCTAAAGGTCTGGGAAAGTGGATCAAACGAGCAGGAGAAATGGAGCCAAAGAAAACACAATAAACTTGAGAACAGGGAGTATCATTTCTGAAATGCCCAGGTAATTTGGAGTCTCTTGGTGTGATTTTGGGGTTTACAAACTTGTGAAATCAAGTTATAGGGATATAATCACAGTAAACTTGATTAGAATTAAGACTAAAAGCTTAAGGAGAGCTTGGAGATTGTCTCAGAAGGCTTTGGCAACAAGTATGATACAAGCAGGTCCAAACATAAACAAAAACAAGGGAAATTTGATATAAACGTAAGTTTTTATATTAAACACTAACTTTTAATTTAAGTTCAAATCAAGTTTTTGAAAGTGTAGGAGCTCAAAGTAAAAAAACGCTGACACTTCTCCTGAGAGTTTTGAAGAGACCATTGAATTCAAAAGGAACAACATAAAGGTAAATAAATGAAGTATTTTGCTAACAGTTCAACTAGAGGACTCCTAAGGGTCCAAAATTTAAACTAAAATGTAACAAACACAAGATTAATTCCAAATAAGAGAATGAAAAAGCAGGGAACTAAAAGTTCCCTGACATGAATTAAGGGAATAGGTTAGAGTTTGGGATAATCACCTGATCATTTGATTTGATCTGATTGGTACAGGGAGGAATTTAGCTGGGCAAATCCAGGGGGACTGGAAAGGGGTTGAACTAATTTAAAATTCTTATTTGATTGGCTGGAGCATGTTTGGGGCTCAGGAGGTCCATTTGAAATTGGGGGCTGAAATATGGATTGTTCTGATTGGCTGACTCTAATGATCTTTAACAATGGTTGATACCATGTCAATAAGTAACCCAAATTGATCAGTGTTTCTTCACAGGGAGGGGCAGCAGAGGCAGGAGGGCCAGCTGGGTAAGCCAATACAGATCTCTCACCTACAGTGTGTGCCAAATCCCTAGCAGAATGGAGCAGTTTGGCGGGAATTCAGGGGGTTTCTTAGTTTAACAGGGAAATATTGTTTGGTCCAAGGCCAAAGGGGGAGTAAATTTATATAAATGAGTTTCACTCCATATTTGGAGTTATTAGTTATGGCATCTGTCGCAAAATCTTTGATTACTCCCTCTCAGGGAATTAAAGCCCCAAGTAAATCACCAAGCGGCTCACCAAGTGGTTCACCACCCAGTCAATAAACTGGTGGCATTATTATCAGTTAACCATCTATGACGGGGATCACTCAATCCAGGTCCTAAATGGAACACAACTTGATTAAGCCTCATGACTCAAGAGGAACATTACTCAGATAAGCCCCATGACCTCCATGATGTGCATGGACGGCATGTGGCTTGTCATGATACTATATAATATCCTATATTCATATCAAATAAAGTATCATTCTCTTCTTAATCTTCCCCTTTATTTTGTTTAATATATTTCCCATAAGCATAAACTCAACAATATTTATATTTCACTTTCCACTTTTTATTAGCTTATTCCTAATAATTTAATTAAAAGCAAAAAGCAAACTGATATTTGTGCCATTTGCAACTTAAAAAAATCATTAGAAATGAAGAAAAAGAATTTGAGCATAAAGAAGTTGCCATTGCCTAAATCTATTAAAGAAAATTTGGAATCTATTGACCTACATGAAAAGTTTTTTATAAGCATCAAAATAAAGAATATATTAGTGATATAAATAATCTTGATAATAATTCATGTGTTATAGTAATAGACTATAAAGAAAACTTTAAAATAGGTGGGGGTCCTATAGAGACAATTAATTGTTTTTATGAGAAAATACCTATTTCTTTATTAGGATTTGCAATTGCTTTTAAAGAAAATGAGAAAATTAAATATGAGTATCATGACTTTTTATCTGAAATTTTATCTCATGACTCTTTGTTTTCAGGTCAGTGTTTGATAAGTCTGCTTAAAAATAATAAATTTAAGAATATTAAAAATATTAAAGTTTGGACTGATAATGGTAATCATTTCAGATCTTATGAATTCTTATATTATCTTTTTAAAGAGGTACCTAAAATTATAAAAGAAACAATTAAGTTGAAATTATTTGTTGAGTGTCATGGCAAAAGTATTGTTGATAATCATTTTGGTGTATTATCTAAAATATTTAAACAAAAGGAAAATGAGATGTATATAAAGAATATAAATGATCTCAAAATGGTTTTTGAGAGAGAGGAAGAAAGAAAGGGTCTATATGAGACAGTTGTAAATAATTCAGATGCTTCCCAAAAAACCTTTTTTCACATCTATGATAGAAAATCTAGGCCTAAAAAAGCTGGCTTGAAGTCAAAGCATTTTATGTTAATCTTTCATATTTAATGAAAGATGGTGAGCTGTATGTTTCACCTTTGACATTTGAGGATGTTAAGGAGTACTCCAAAATAAATTACTGTGAAAAGTTCTGCACAGATGACAGAGAAACAAAGAGAGCTGATACTACTAAAGGATTGGTAGGGCATGTTCATGAAGTTGGATACATAACAAAAACTTATATTTCACATATGGTAAATAGTCTTTTAAATACAACAACTTTTTTTCTAAAAACAACTAAGAAATTAATTATATGAGCCAAAGATAGGGTAATAGCAATTATAGCTCTGGGGCTGCTATTACTCTCCCATGCAACCCATATATTTGATTCTTGGCTTATTAAAATAGAAAAAGGGGTTTAGCAAAAAAATACAGTTAATAAAAATAAGATTTATTTTTATTATTTGTATATTTTACACTCTTAAACTTTTCTTCAGTAAACTAAGCATTATATTAATGTTCAAAAAAATAAGTTTATGACTTAAATGATACCAAAGAAGTTGAAATGCTTTGAAATGCTTAAGCTGGTGTCTTGGCTTAATATAATAAATAATGACCCATCTGATGGCTCAAGAAAACCTGATAGGAGGAACTTAATTTATCTCAGATGTCCAGCAATTTACCCAGGATATGAATATACTCATAGCCATTGGTGTAATTGGAGTTTGTTCAATAGTATACAAAAACCTTGGCTAAAACAGCCAGGAAAACACTAATGAACACCCCCCTCTTGACCTTCTTTCTTACATTTTTCATGGTGGCTTTTCCTTGCTTACCAAAATTGTTGAAAGCTATTGATAGCTTGTAGTATGAGATGAATATGATGTCATTGGATAAACTTGTCAGACATCAGACCAGAGTGAATTCAAAGACATGATTGTATGGGGAATCCTTTCTGCCATTACATTTTCCCCTGCATAAATCTGTCAGTACCCTGATTGAAGCTATTTTCCCATGCATTCAGAGCTGCATCATGCGCTCAGAAACCTATATGCTATGGTGTGCAAGTTGTTTCCAGACCTAGTTTTGGGGAAGCTTAGGGTCCTGCTGCATGAGATCAAGCATAATTGAATATGCCTTGTTGATCTGGGACTCTGGGGTCTTCTTTGGCTTCTTGAATGTCCCAATCAGGTTCTCCTTGTTCATCAGGTTGTTGAATTCCCACATGATGGTAGCTTGGGTAAATTGCAATTGGCTGGCAATATGATCCCAAGTCATGCCCTACTGATTGAGTTCCACAATTTCTTGAAGAATTTGGGCAGTAATGTCTTGCAACTGAACCTATGATAGCTCAGTATTTGATTAGGGAAGACAACAGTCTAATAGAAAGGACAATAATAATAAGATTGGGTTTATTGGTTGCTATTATGACTAATATACTATACTAGGAAAGCCACAAGGCCACCAGGGGGTGGCACAGTGGCAGGTTCCATATAAGGTTTGGGACCATGGAATAACTTGAGCAAGGATCTGCGTGTCAAATTGGCAATGCTCCTAATTAGGATATAGCGCCTGTAATTTGACATTACCATCAGATTAATCCATGCCATTAGATAAGTCATGGGGCATCTCATCAAGCGCACCCTGTGCATTGTGAGATACATTAGCAGGCAGGGATGAAATCTTGGTTACAACACCCCCTTGTCCCCTGTTTGTTATCAGGCACCAGGATTGGAACCTGTGGAAGGTCTGGGAAAGTACACACAAATATATTTTGTGTGGGAATGGCACAGTAGGGGTGCAAGCAATTGTGGTGGAGGATATTAGTGTTTCCTTGGGCGTTTTTAAGCTGATAGGTGTGGTTGTTGTAGACAGCAGCTAATTTAAAGGGCTCAAATTGATTGGGTTCCAGTTTTTCAGAGTTGGTATTAAGGGCGTAGATGGGATCACCCACATCTTACCTTGCTTCAATGTGCTTAGTCCCTCTTGATCTGCTCTTGCTCTATGCTGCAAGCTTTGGCACAACATTAACTCAGGGAGGGGGTAGTTACAAAGGGAGGCTTCTCAGGAACTGTGAACTGTAATTTCCCCTGTTCCACCCCTTTCAGACCATCAGGGGTCCCAAAGGCCAAGGCGCTGGGGCTAAAACCTGTACCCCAGTTGATCCTGGATTGTAAGATAAATATAGTGGTAGGGAGATGTTCAGTACAGGCGGTATTCAGGTGCTCCTGCAAGAGCTTTGAAATTAGTTAGACCAGGGAGCCATTAATTTTTTTACACATCTGTTGGCTTGGGGTGGTATGATGTTGTGACCACTTGTTGAAGGGTGTTCTTGGTGCAGTATGCTTTCATAACATATCCTACAAGTTCAGATCCCCCATTGGTGATGAGACGCTTGGGGCGTCCAAAGCACACCACAATCTCCTTACCGATGAGCCAAGTGATGGTGTTGGCAGTGTGATTGATAGTTGCCCATGCTATGGGTCAAGGTTAAATTAGTCAATAGCTGTGATGATGTACTTCTTAACTAGTCTATCTTCAGGAAGGGTCTCTACAATGTCAAGAAAATATTGTTTGAAGGGTTCCATGACTTTGATTGGAAGAACTGACTTGGGAAAGGCAGGTTTGGATGTGTTCCTTTCACACAGAACACACATATTGAGGAGTTCCAGCATGTCCTGGTGCATACAAGGCCACCAAAAATTATGCTTCACAGTTTTAAAGAGGTTGCGTCCTCTGATATGACCTAAGGTGCGGTGGTAATGCAATATGGTGACTTCTTGTTGTGTGGTGGGGATGTAAGGCGGCTTATCACCGGTCTCTGCCCAACAACATATGTTGTCAGCATCAGTGGTGAACTGACTTTTGTTGTCCTTTAACTTGGAGATAGTTGCAGAATTAAAGACTTTGTAGCAGGTTGCTTCAGGACTCAGGTAGAGCATTGGTCAGTCCAGGTCTAGGCCATTGTCCCCAGTGATGGATGCTACATATAGTCTGGAGAGGGCGTCAGCTGTGACAAGTTACTTTCCAGGATTGTATTTATGCACAATTGATAGGGGCAGACGCTCAACCCAGCCTGCCTGACGTTGAGTCAGATGGGACTGTGTATTAAGGTACTGGAGCAACTTATGGTCTATCAGGATGCGGGGTGGAAAGGTAGCTCCTTCCAGGTAACAACACCATCTCTTTACACAGTGCACAATTGCCACTAACTCTTTGTTGTGTATAGGGTAGAATTGCTCTGAGTTGGTGAGATTCCTGGATTTATATGCCATGGAGGAGGAAGAAACCTTTGTCAGTTTCCACCTGTAGCACACCTCCTATGACTCTGTCAGAGGCATCAGTATTGAGTTTGTACTGGCGGTTTCAATTGGGGAACTCTAATACAGGTGCAGTTGTAAGTATTTGCTTCAACATCTTAAAGGATTGATCTCTGACAGGGGTCCAATGTAAGCTCTATTTTGTATTTAAGAGCTCTGTGAGAGGTGCAATTAGTTCTCTGCAGCTGGGAATAAACTTGCGCACATAGGCAATCATGCCCAGGAATGTACGCACCTGACCCACATTGGTGGGGTGGCATGCTTGTGATTACTTTTATCTTGGAAGGGTCAGGCTTTTTCCCTTGGGAAGAGATAGTGTGTCCCAGGAATAGAATCTCAACCTGAGGAATTCACATTTAGAAGGTTTGGCCTTTAACTGATGCTTACAAAGGGTGTTGAGTACAGTACAAAGGTGTTGGAGATGTGTGGTTTGGTCTTGACTGAAGACAATCATGTTTTCAAGATACACAACAACACATTTTCCAATCAGGTCTTCAAAGAATTTTGTTGTTACTGTGCTGTTTTAGAAGAGTTACAAGGGGAAAAATATTTAGAAGCTAGATAATATTCTTTATTGAGAGATAATGATTATATAGTCATTGTGAATCAAGGATAACAGGAACATGATTGTGTTGATCACACAGCTGGATGGTGAAGGGGGTGGCTTGATCCTGGTAGTGAGTCAAGCGCCAAAACAAGGTATCCACCATAAAGGATCATCATCTGTTCATGTTGTTGTATTTGGCAATTTGAGTTGACTTCCTATTCTGGCTTCAAGTGGCCAGGTAATGAGATTGCAGGTCACAAACCCGCTTGTTTGGAACCTTTCTAGCAGGTTGAGCCTGCTGTTTTGACACTTTATTCATCAACATGGCAAAGGTGGAGGGAGCGTTGGATATTCCAAAATTTATGATACAACTCTTAAACAACATGTAGCGCGTTCAAAAGGCAGTTTTTGCCTCATCCCTGGGCGCAATGCAGACCTGGTTGTACCCTGTGGTGAGATCAATCTTACTGAAGACCTTAGCACCCGCAAGTTTATCAAATAAGTTGTCAATTAGTGACAAGGGGTACTTTTTTTGACTGTCACCTTATTTAAGGCACAGTAGTTGGTTACCAGTCAAAGGAACTCATCTTTCTTAGCTACAAAGAAGACTGAGGCCCCATATGGTGAGAGTAAGGGGTGGATAAAGCCCTTATTGAGCGCGTCCATAAGTTATTGTCAGAAAGTTTTGTCTTCCTTGGGCATCAAGCAATAGAGGGGCTGTGCCTTTGGTAAAAACCAATTTAACTAGACAGCATGCTGTATTTCTCTTGGAGGGGGCAAATTATTTACTGTTTTTCTGAATACAACCTTGTACTCCTCAAGAAGCAATACTAGCGCTGGAGGTGATGGTGTGTCTGAGGGGGGATGTTGTGGGTTCATCTCAAATGACTTCCAATGAACACTGATTAAATTACAGCTTACCCCCTTGAAGTTGTAGGAACCAGTCTCTATGAGCCATACAAACACAGTATTATGGAGTAGCTTGCTCATTTTAATGGGGTAGATTTGGAAGCCTACCCCATTCCTGTTGAGTGTGATCACAGAGGTGTCACAGTCAATGTATAGTCAATTATGTTGGAGCCATTAAAGGCTAGCAATGTCATTGAAGCTGAGGCCTGCCATTATTGGCCAAGAGAGCTTAACTTGGATTTTCCCCATTCTTATAGAGAAGGGTACTGTCTTGTGATTGATTGTTACTCTTTGGGAGTAACCCATATGTACTGCTTTAAAACAACTGGGTGCTTGGTCTAACTATTGGGAGTCTGAAAATTCCTGGTTGACCATGATCTGATTGGCCCCAGTATCTACCAAAAGTTAGTGGGTATTCCTGTGAAAAAGGGATAGACCAAGTGTATGATTTTATTAGAAGAATGTCTGGCTTGTAGGATGGGGCTGTCACTATGGACTTGGAACATGTCTAGGGTCTCAATGTTGTGCACATTATAGTTTCAGGGGTTTTTGGTAAGGAGAGGTTGAGAGTGCGGGTCAAGTGGGTTTCAGAACCTCTTGTATCTACAACCCCCAGGCTTTTTCCAAATCTTCAATATGGGCTAACTGAAGCTCTCCCTTACAGGGGCGCTTGGCCCAACTTTCCTGCTGACAAGATTGGCGGCAGCCTATTTAGTTGTGGACGCTGCCAGGCACAGGAAAAGACTATGAGGTGCATCATTGGACCTGCAAAACCCCATCAAAGCTTGATTGCTGGCCTTTATGATGGCTTCATAGCAGTTATTAATATATGTACAATGCCATATGGGAACCCATTTTTAAATATGGGGCTTGAACCCATTGAAAATAAGGGTGAGTAACATAGCATTCCTGTCAGTGACAGCTTCTGGGGCAGCGGCAAGGGCTTGCTGCTAAGCTGCAAGGTATTTGGGGACAGATCCTGTTTGTTTGATGGCCAGGAGGGGATTTCCCACTACAATTAGTGAAAATGTTTCACTGTAATGGGATATTGTGGTGTCCCTAAATGTTGTCCACATGACTTCCTTCTCTTGGCTTGCCCAGTTGATAAATCACACTGCAGAAGGCCCTGTAAGGCTCCCAGATGCGGTAGAAACCCACATAGGTTCAGGCACTTGGCAGATGCTAAGGCTGGTTTCTGTGTAGTGGAGCCATCTAACAATGTCAGCCCCTTTCACACCATCCTCTAAGGACTCTATTTGGAGATTCAGCATACATTGAGAGAGGTTTGACTGTGGCAGTGTGGCACTGGCTTTGCGTTGCCCCATGAAGAGATAGTTATAAACGCTTGTGAGTACCAAATGGTCTTGATATATAATGTTCTATTGGGGATGTCCCCATCAGGGATAGTGAGGAGAGTTTCCTGGAGTGGAGTAGCCATACAGCCCATACTCTGTCCTTTCTTGGGAGATTTTCTTTTAGGTAGGTTGTGAACCCACCACTGCTACCACTGTTGTAACTGAACCAATGATAGTTCAGTATTTGATTAGGGAAGACAACAGCCCAATAGAAAGGACAATAATAATAAGATCATGCTTATTGGTTGTTATTGTGACTAATATACTATACAGGGAAAGCCACAAGGCCACCAGGGGGTGGCACAGTGGCAGGTTCCATATAAGGTTTGGGACTGTGTAATAACTTGCGTAAGAATCAGTGTGTTAAATTGGAAGAGCTCCTAATTAGAAGATAGTGACCATAGTTTTACATTGCCATCAGATTGATCCAAGCTGTTAGACACGTCATGGGGCAACTCATCAAGCTTGCCCTGTGTATTGTGAGATACATCAGCAGGCAAGGATGGAATCTCGGTTGCAACAAATGATTCAGTGCTTAGGGTGCTGGACCGTGGGAGCTGAAGCCTGATTAGCTGAAGGGGGAGAAGGTTGGCTGATGGCAGTAAGCTGTTCCAAAATAGTGTTTCCATTATGATTGGCTGGCTGGTTGGCACCTTGTGCAGGGGTGGAAAAGGGGGCAGGGGCAGAGCTAGATGCTAGGTGACTACTGAACAATTCAAACCCATATGGGTCAGGGTCAGGTACAGATTGGCATACTTGTTGCCCACATCAAAGATCTGAGTGTAAACAGGGGCCTCCACATTCTGAGCCTCACCTTCATCAAAACTGTCTTAGCTGCTGCAGGCTTGCTCATTGGCGCTGTCAAAACTGTTGATAGTAAAAACCATTGGAAAATAAACTATTAGGATAAAATCACTAAAGGTAGAAATTTAAAAAATTAATGACTTTATTTTTATTGTAATCACAAGTCCATATTTGGAAGGTTCTCAAAACCATTTCAAAAAAATCAGGATCCATGAAAATGAATAAAATGCCCTTGTTCCTAAATTGGATAGCTGTTGATTGGCTGTTAAACTGTTATACTTCTATTTTAGGCTGTATATGCTACACATCTTGTGTGACTTCATTTTGTTTTTATGCTTGTAAAACCTTGCTTCTAGGATGATCTATTTTTTCATTGTAGTCCTTCTGTTGGTGACTTATATGAATCCTGATTGGATTATAATATATTCTGGAACAGCATCCATCCATTTCACTTGATACACCAGTTTATTTTGTTTGTGGTTTGAACTACGCCGTTTGATGTTTTATATACTTTTTTATTATGTGTTAGTGATATTTTTTTATTGTTTGATATTTTTCTATATCACCAAAAATACTTAGATTATTTGATTCCTTAATCTTAACCAACTTGGGGTTTTCTTAAATCTGAGTTCATTTTGTTTAAATCTGAAGTATTTTTGCTTGTTGCCATTGCTTTTAAAACTACTGTACCTGTTTCTAAGCATTCATTCTTTATTTTGGCCAAAAAGCCCTCACCTTTAAAATGCTTCTATGTGGATTGTCATACCCTATAATTAAGGCACTAAATTGGAGAGTATCTCCAAATCCCAAGCCTTATACTTTGTCTCTACAGGCCTTGAAACTTTCATTAGGCATGCAGCAGCAATCAAACCAAGACTTTGTAAACCTCACTTCTATTCACATTTCCCCTTATTAGTACTCAAGATTCAATCTCTTATTAGAGCTTATTGCTTTAAAAATATTATATTTTATTCATTGGAAATAAAATTTCTATATTTTCAATTGATTAATGGATTAAAATTTTATTGGGAGACTTCCTATTATGAAGCCCCCTAACATATTTCTGCTCATCTTTTTTACTTATTCTTTTCCTTCAGGTTAACACTAATTTATGATTTTCTGAACCAAATCCTACTCTCATAGAGTCCTCCTGTGATGATCCATACAAAGAGCTGCTTTATAGGCAAGGTCAGTTATTGGCCAAATAAAGAGAGGTTGATTAGAAAAAAGTAAATAGTTAAGGTTTTGTTTATTTGTTTTCATGTATTGAAACTACTAGTGGGTTAGTCTCCTAATAGGCCTTTAAAATAATAAAGACAGTACCCTGAGATGATTACATCAAGGTGGTATAGGCATACTTAGACCAGCTGGGGTAACAATACAAATGTGGTTTCCCTAAGACAAAGGAATGCCAAAGTGATGTTGAACTCTCAAAAGCCAGCTGGTGTGATAATACAGCTAAGAGTTTTGTTTCCCTGGGATGAAAATATTGAAGTATTATTGAAATACTGATACTAGATGAGGAGAGAATACAGATGGGTTGTAGATCTTTTATGAAATGTTGCTTTCTTGAGGCCTTTTACTGTAAAAGCATCATAAAAATTGTGCTAAAAAGCAGCAAAAATCAGTGATTAATATTATAATTTCTTAAATAACATGATTCTGAAATGACTTTTGATTATCACTATAAAATATGAATCAACTTTCTGGGGGTTAGTCTCTTGGAGACTTCATTTTGCCTTGGAATATATTTTTTGATTCAGAAGGTACCACATTAATTGATCTAATGAATCAGTGTAAGTCTTTCTTAGACAAGCACTTCCAAAAATGGTGGGGTTAAAAAGAAGAGTGAATTAAGGCCTCAAATCATACACAAATTGTAAAGCTTTATATTACTGGTGATTAATGTAATAAAATAATTCCTTTACTCACAATAATGTGTTCTAAGACAATAAATAGTGAAAACCATGAGCCTCTCTAAAACTTGGTATCAAATCCTATTAAACTGAGCTCTAACACTTCCCCTATTTATAAACTAATTTCTTGGCTGCTTTTATTTCTTACTGTTACAACTTAACCAATTATAGTTTAGTATTGAGATTGGGGAAGACAAAAGTTCAAAAGAAAGGACAAATAATAGAAATAAGATGTAGCTTTATTTTAAATACAGTAGTTAATATATCAGAAAGGAAAGCCACTAATCCACTAGAGGTGGAATTGGGACAGGATCCAAGTTTGGGGTGAGTGGCAAATATCTAATTGAGGTTTCAATGCTTGGAATCATCTACATACATAATTAAGGTTTATTGCCTGTATTTTGAAATTGGCAGTGGACTATCCAATATCCTTAGATACATAATAGGGCGCCTCTATGAGTGCCTCCTGTATATCAAAAGATATGTTGGCAGGTGGGGAGTCAATCTTGGCTGCAAAATTACTTATCAAAGCTAGGTCTAAAAGAGGTGGAAATCATCTGAAAACCATCAAGAAGTGTGTTAAACTACTTTTAATAAGTAATATATATTGAATAAAAAAATTAAAATTTAATTCAGAAATAAAGGATTATACAGAGTTCATAAATTTTATTTTGAAATAGTATCTAATCCATACCACAAGATTTTAAGTAAGCTTCTACAAATAAGAATGTAATTAGAGTTCTGGAGTTGAGGAATTAAACACAGTTATTAATAAAACAATCAAATAAGACACTTGTAGTTGCACCTTGACCTCAATTAATCTAAAAAATTATAAACAAGCCAATCATTGAATTTCACAACAGCTGGTGTGTGATGAAACATATTTGAAGCTTTTGATAGGCAATTGCTACTCTTGGATGAATGAAGGATGGTTGCTTAAGAGAGTTAAATGTATGTTGATTTTTTATTTCCCTGCCACAATGGTAGGGTTTTTGCTCAATAAAAGTGTTGGTTTTTTATTCAAACCTTAAGTTGCTAGTAGGAGGATCACTTGTTAGTACTATGAAATGGTGAAATGTTCCCTGGGATGGAAATATCAGGTGATATTGAAATTCTGAGACCAACTGGGGATATAATACAGTTGAGTTTCACTACCACAAGGATGAGAGTTTCTGACTATCTCTTTTGGTTAGCTTTAAGGGGAGCTTACTGCTACTGTGAAAGGATAGGGTTCCAAGAACCTTCATTGAGATTTTTGTTTAGAGAAGAAGCTACTGAAATTAATGATTTCAGGGAAACTTCCAGCATTTAAAATATTTGCATGTTGACTATCAAAATTAATTTTATATCCAGGTCAATGCATTAGAAAAGTCAGGATTAAGTTAATTCTCATGTAGCCTACTGGAAGTTGACACTTTTTTTAAAAAGCAAAAAATCAAATACTGAAAATTTTACTTAGTAAAAATTAAGCTCCAAATAGTTTTTTAAGTAATATGATCATGTAGAATATAAAAATAAAAAAGCACAATACCTGAAAATTGTAATAAAAATACACTTCAAAAATAATTTACTATATAATTACTATTTTTGCTGTAATTTTTTTATTTATCCTATAAAAAGGGTTAAAGAATTTTTAAAAAACTCAATAAAAATTTAGTATAATTAATAAAAAATAAAGATAACTAACTATTTTTAAAAATAGTTGATATAACAATAAACTGAAATTTCATATAATTTAGTACCAAAACAAAAACTTAAGCTATATAATTCAGGGGTTCACATAAAAGCCCTATATAAAACCTACAATTTGTTTCTGATGTCAAGTTTATACTTCTGGGAAGTATAATAAACAGAAAAGGGGGAAGATTTAAGAAGAGAATGATACTTTATTGAATATGAATATGGAATAATATATAGTATCATGACAAGCCACATACTGTCCATGTATGTCATGGGGGTCATGGGGCTTATCTAATTAATGTTCCTCTTGGGTCATGAGGCTTACTCAAGTTATGTTCCATTTAGGATCTGAATTGGGAGATCCCTGTCATAAATGGCTTGACTGATAATGGTGCTACCAGTTTACTGGCTGGCCAGTGAACCATTCAGTGAGCCATTTGGTGATCTGCTTGGGGTGTTAATTCCCTGAGAGGGAGTAATCAAAGATGTTGCAACATCTTCCCCTGGGGTGCTGGAAGGCAGAGCCTTGGGGATTTTCTTAAGAGTGTTGGGGATGTGTGCTTGGTATTGATCCAGTTTGGCGTTGGGAACAGGGAGCCTGGAGTTTTTTTGGGCTGTTCTTGCTTTGCACAGGCAGAGGCATTTGTGGTGCATACATTTCAGTTTAGTCCAAGCTCCAATTCCTTTGATGAGGTGGGTGTTATTGGGCTTGACTTCCATGATGATGCCTGGTCCATGTAATCCTGGGTCCAATTTGTGTTGATTGTGATTGACAACCCATATTTTGTCCCTGACTTGGAATCTATCTTGTTGTAATGGTATTTTTTCCCTTTTGACCCTTTGATGTTCCATTTCCTCTTGGTCTTTTCTAGCGCATTGTATGTTGTGGTCACTGTTGTTTGGCACCTTTTTGGGCAGAGGTAATTGTGGTCCTGTGGATGTACTAACAAGAGAAGGCTTTTGTCCATAGACAAATTCATAAGGGCTTTTTCCTGTATTGCAGTTAACGCTTGTTCTAAAGACCATGAGTGCAGTTGGAAGCATGCCAACCCAGGCCTTTGGATTGTTATCAGATAACTTACTGAGGGCTTCTACAAGCGCGCCATTTAGTTGTTCTACTTGTCCATTTGTTTGAGGGTGATATGGGCTGTATGTGATGTGTTTTATCCCATTCTTGGCAAGATAGATATTGGTGTCAATGGCCTTAAGTTTGGTGCCTCCATCTGTGATCTGGAGGTCAGGCTTCCCAAAATTGGCTATGATTTCTTTCCCAATAAATTGCCTCACATCATTAAATTTGTGTTCTTTTGTAGCTTGTACCACAGGCCACCTGGTTACATAGTTAATAGCTGTGAGGATGTACTTCTTGCCCTTGTTTTTGCCAGGCATGGGTCCCATGATATCCAGTGACCATACTGTGAAGGGTTGTGTGATGGATACAGGTACTACTGACTTGGGTGGTGCTTTTGTTTGCGCGTACTTCTCACAGACTTTGCATTGTTCCAGTACCTCTCTGATATCATCTAGCATGTTGGGCCACCAGTAGTGTCTTGAAGTATTCATGCAAGTCTCTACTGCAGGTGTGTCTAAGGTCTCTGTGATATTGGAGGATTGTGTCAATCTTTTGGATTGCCAGGACGTAGGGTACGGTGTCACCATTTGGAAGTATTTGGTGTAGCGTGCCATATACGTTTTTGAACAGATTTTGTTTTTAATGACCTTCTCTTGGATGTCCATTGGTGTGCCAGGTGGGAACCCTTCCTGGAGATTCCCCATGATTAACATGGGCCAGTCAGGGTTGCCCTCAGCGCAGAGGACATGTTTGCTGTATAGCCTTGACAGGACATCTGCAGTAAGAATTTATTTACCTGACTTGTATTCAATTTGCATGGGGTATCTCTTTATGAGACTCATCCATTTGGCTTGTCTTCTTGAAAGGTGTTGTTGTGTTTTGAAGAATATCAACAACTTGTGGTTGGTGAGTACTTTGCATGTCTGGGCTCCTTCCAGATAGCATCATCACTTCATGAGGCAGTGTATGATGGCTACCAACTCCTTGTTGTGTATGGGGTATCTTTGTTTGCAGTCAGATAGTTTCCTTGACTCATATGCCACAGGGAGGAAGTCCTGTTTGACCATTTGGATGCAGAGTACTCTTCCTATGGCGTAGTCATATGTGTCAGTTTATAGCTCATATATTCCCTCACAATTCAGGTATTGGAGGATAGGGGTGGTGACCATACATTCTTTTAGTTGGAGGAAGTGCTGGTCTTGCAGTGGCGTCCAGACAAATGTGGTTGTTTTGTCCATAATGGCAGACAGGGGGCTGTTAGGACACCCCAATCAGGGATAAACCTTCTTACGTAGGGTATCATTCCAATGAAGGTGCAGATTTCACTTTTATTTCTTGGAGCTAGCATCTCAGTTATGGCATGTATCTTGTCTGGATCTGGTTTTATTCTGTCCTTGCTGATAATGTGACCGAGGAATGGGAGTTCCATCAAGAAGAATTCACACGTTGACAGTTTTGCAACCAGTTGGTTTTCTTCAAGGGTACAGAGGACCAGGCAGACGTCTTTTCCAGTATTGCTCCAGGTTGGGGCTGTAAATAATGATGTTGTCCAGGTAGATGATTGCTTGTTTTCTGATGTGTTCCTTGAAAACTTTGTTCATGAAGGTCACAAAGGTACTGGGTGCATTTGGCATGCCAAAGTTGAGAACAACACATTCAAAGGATCCATATTTAGTTCTAAATGCGGTCTTTGGAATGTCTTCAGGTTTCACGCAAATTTGGTGGTAACCTGCTGTCAAATCAATTTTTGTGAAGATTTGGGACCCCCCAGGGCGTCAAAAAGGTTGTCAATCAGGGGTAGGGGATACCTGTTCTTAATTGTGACCTTGTTGAGTGCTCTGTAGTTGGTGGAAAGGCAGAGTCCTCCATCTTTCTTTGCCACAAAGAAGACAGCAGTGCCAAAGGGTACTTTGATGGTTGTATGAGTCCTTTTTCAAGGGCTTTGTCAAGGTAAGCCTTTATTGTGTTGTCTTCTTGTGATGTGAGGCAATAGATAGGTTGTGCTTTAGTTAAACTCCCTTTGAAGTCAATTTTGTGTTGTATGCTGCAGTCAGAAGGTAGTCTTGGTAGCGTTTCTTGGGAAACAGCAGGGAACTTGTTAACTAGCTAGTCTTGGATGTGGTCCTTTTCATGCCAAGTCTCTGTATTTTTAAAGTGGATGACCTTGTACATGCAGGTACTCCAATTGATTTTACTAGGGTTGATTTACTCTCCTGTTTCCATGATTTTTAAAAATACATGGTCCCTCATAAGCATATCAAGGTGGGTTAGGTAAACATGGTGATGTACTTCTCCTTGTTGTATGGTGAGGGTAGCACTGTCCCAGTCAATGTGAGGTTTGGTCTTTCTCATCCAATCTAGGCCAAGTATAACACCATACTTGGGGATTGGTATGATTGGGCTGCTGAGTGTGGTTTGCATATCTCCAATTTGGGCGCAGAAAGGTTTTTCCTCTTGAGTGACTGGTGCACTTCTGTTGTCCACCATGATAACTCTCCTGATGTTGCTTTGAGTGGTTGGTAATCTCATGAGGTTGGAAAATTTATTGTCAACTAGGGATTGGTCTGCTCCAGTGTCAAATAGTGTGGTGCCCTGATATCTGCAAAAACAGAAAGGATAAGTGAGTAGTTTATTTCCAGTTTGGGAAGCAAACAGTAGAGGGTTTCTGGAGGGTATTTGGATCATGGTGATTGAATACACGTCCTGGTCCCTGTACAAGTCTTATAGGTTGGGTGAGGGCGGCTTGCCTAAGCACTACACTGAGCTTTTCCCTCCTTATTGGTATCTTTATTGCTTGCCTGGTTGGCTTGTACAGTTTGATTTCCAGTTCAAGGATGGGTGTTGTTGGCTCGGTTGTTTTGCTTATTGGGTTGAGGATTTTTCTTGGCTGTAGGGCTCTCTTTGCGCTTGTTGGTTGTGTGTAGATTGTCAGATTTTTGGGCTTCATTTTTGCCTTCCAAGAATACTTCTTCAATGTTCTTGCAGCAGGTCATGTCAAACTGACGTCTAATGTGTGTGGGAAGGCCATTATAGAAGTCCAAGCATGGCCCAGGTTCATCAAAGTTGACGGTATTAGGTGTGCAGTCATGTAGGTCTTTGTATGCAGCAATGTACCCCTCAATTGTTCCTATCATCTTGAAGGTTCAAAGTTTTGTGATGATTACTACGTTGGAATCCTTCATGGAGAACTTTTCAAGGAATGTGCTCTTGAATAGTTCCCAGTCTCCTTTTTGGTTGGGGTGTTGGGCTATCCATCCACTTACAAAACGTGAAGCAGTTCCTGTAACACAGAGGGAAATTTCACTGACCCAGAGTCTTTGAAGATAGTCCATTTGCTCAAACTTGCTTTGTGTAATGTTAATCCAAAGAGAGGCATTTTCTTGGTGTAGTCCCGCAAAGGCGCCAATTTCAGCTATGCGCAGGCGCTGGAATACAATATTGCGTATCTCAAAATGCTGTGGTACTGTTGTGGTCAGTGCTGTGGGTAACAGTCTTTGGGCTTTGAGAGTGTTTTATTGTTCAATGGGTACAAGGACATTATTGTAGATAACAAAACCTGCAGGAATGTCTTGTCCTTCTTTGTAGTCTCTCCAGCCGTTAGGGAGTACCATTGCTTGGGTCTTTTTCTTAGGAGGAATTTTTCCTTTGAGTTGGGTAGGTATGAATGACCTACCTGTGCTACCACTGTTGAGTTTATACTTCTGGGAAGTATAATAGACGGCAAAGAGGGAAGATTTAAGAAGAGAATGATACTTAATTGGATATGAATATGGAATAATATATAGTATCATGATAAGCCACATGCCATCCATGTACGTCATAGGGGTCATGGGGCTCATCTAAGTAATGTTCTTCTTGGGTCACAAGGCTTACTCAAGTTGTGTTCTGTTTAGGATCTGGATTGGGAGATCCCTGTCATAGATGGCTTGACTGATAATGGTGTCACCAGTTTACTGGATGGCCAGTGAACCATTCAGTGAGCCATTCAGTGATCTGCTTGGGGTGTTAATTCCCCAAGAGGGAGTAATCAAAGATGTTGTGACACTAACTTTAAATTTAAGTTATCTATATAAATAAATTTGTTATTTTTAAATTAAAATGCTAAATAAAATATCAAAAAAGACCAGTAATATTTTTAAGACTAATAAGCTGAAGGTTTGCTTTCAGAGAGTATTTTGTCAATCTTGTTTATCTACTCCCCAAGCTCAGATAGCTTATACTTATTCTTGACATATTTCTTGATCTGCTCTTTATAAATTTCTAGACTTACACTGCCTTCTTTTCTTTGAAGCCCTTACTTCCATATCTCAAAGGGAGGAGACAGTCTTTTCTTATTAATTATTAAGGTGTTCAAAGAAGGTGTTGTATCTGAAATTCACATCAAAGGAAGAGTTAAGATTTTTATTTCAGACCTCCAGGTGAGATATTGTCTTCATTTTATCCTCAAGAGCAACCTGATAACAATTTAAGATGGCCTTTGCTGTTGGCTTACCACAGCAACTGACCTCCTTGTACCCCACCCACAGTGGCTCATAGTAGTCAAAGAAGGAGTGGAACTCAGCTTCATGGCATAAAGCATAATTATTAACACAGAGAAGCTCAAACCCTTTCCCAACATGTTCAGACTTAATAAATTCCAGAGAAACAAAATTTTGGATCAAAAATTTACTTTTAACAGTTGTATTCTGTCATTTGAGAGAGATAAGAAGGGTCTTGCCTTTAAGGGTTCTATTAATGGACTGTTGGTAATGAAATGAATATGCTTTTATCTTGCCATTGAAGGTTTTTTAAGGCATTTTGATGAGCTATCTCATATTCTATGATAATATTCTTAGGGCCAAGGGCTCTGTCATGTTCCTTCTCTTCAGCAGCTAGAATGACCTCATCTTTATCAGCATCATCAGGATTGATCCTTGTTGATGGAAAATAATTCTTGTCAGCCTCAGTGAAAATAGCTTTAAGCTTCTCCTGTAGAATCTTGAATGCTCTTGAATATAACTCCTTTGAGGCTCTAGGAAGAGGGAAATAGTCAAAGAAGAGGAATATATCATCAATCTAGGCATGATCACCCACAGATGATAGAATAACTTAGATATATTGGAAATGTCTCATCACAGAGCCAAGTCTCAGTGGAGCACAGTAGCTCTAGTATTTTATAATTGGCATAATATATAATCTTGTCTTTTATATCAGGCCCATCATTGTGAAGAAGGAACTTTTTATTGTCTTGGGTCATCTGCAAATCAGAATTAAGAACCAGTTCTTCAAGTTGGGACACAATTTTTCAATTGGGTTTAGCTTTTGGCACCTATCACAGATATACTTAACAAGTTGTTAATGGTCAGGAACAATTTTAAGGTTCTCTTTGCTCAAGTGCTTGGTGGCCTTTACTTCCAGGTGATTTGATTTGATGCCTATTAATACTGGGATCATTTGGAATAGGTACCACTTGAGCAGCTTCTCAATCAAAGTGGTGGGAGGCATGCAGGTATGTTCTCTATTGACCAAGGTAGCTTTGTCTCAACCTTGGGTGTTTAGGCGTGCTGGGCAGCTTCTGTATTCACATTTGAAATGTTTTCTCTTGCTTCCTTGCTTCTAGTTATTACAGTTAAACACATAGCCAACACTGATCATTCTTGGGCCCCCTTTGACTGATATTAATGAAAAGAATTTTGGGAATCTCTTTGGGATCTTAAAGGAGCCCTTAAAGTTACAAATATTGTGGGCTTTTAGTGCATCCCATGGTCCAGGAGGGGCATGTTGAAAACCAGGAAAGTACTAATGTTGCTCATCATCTTCATGCTCACCAGGAGAGGGCTCAGGGGAGGACTTGAAGCTTGCCTTTCTTTTCTTCTTGTTGATGGGATCTTCATCTCTCTCAGACCCATACAAGCTATGAGAGGTGAAACCATCATCAAAGTCTTCCTCAGAAGCTGCAGATATAGGAGTTTTCTTGCTTTTTTTATCTTTTTTTGGCTGTATCTTAAGCAATTTCTTTGTAGAAGAAGAAGCCTTAGTCTTAACAGTGACTCTAACAGTCTTATTATTGGGCTAGGGCTTCCTTTATTTATCCTATAATGTAAAAGAGGTTATAGAAAGACTGTGGGTAAAGTATAGAAAAATAAAAGTTAAAGGTGAAATGATACCAAGTTATGGAGGTTTATTGTATAAAACATGCAAAATAAGGTCAAAACAACGAGGTTGACCCCCAGCAAGGTTCTGAATAAGCAGGTTTGAGATCCGCAATCTAACTTTCCAGTGACTCAAAGCCAGATGCGGAAGTCAACTCAAATTTATAAACCTAGTAACATGACCAGATATGATCCCTGCACAATGGATGCCTTGATTCAGCGCTTGACTCTCTACAAGAATCAATCCACCCCCTTAATCATTCAAGTGAGTGATCACCACAATAATGTTCTCAATGTTCATGATTCACAGCAGCTACATAATACTTATCTCTCAATAAAGAAAATCATCTAGTTTCCAATAATTTTCTCCTTTGTAGCTCTACTAAACCAGCACAGTTACAACAAGAACTTCAAATTTTATATGATATGCATTATTGAGGCTTTTTATTAATAAAAAGTTAGAAAAAACTACATTTAAATGTTTAGTGTTGACATTCTTAGTGTTGACATGTAGTAAAATTATGATTCTAGACAGTTGGCCTAAAATATTTTCTTGATTCTGGAAGTTGACTTGTAGACAGTCAGTCATATTGAGGTAAATTACTATGTAAAAAATATATGAATTGTAATTAAATTAAGATTGAGTTTGAGTTTGAAATTTAGTCCCAAATTAGGCTTTTTTTGGCTATAATAATGTTGTAACTGTGCTGTTTTAGCAGAGTTACAAGGGGAAAATATTTAGAAGCAAGATAATATTCTTTATTGAGAGATAATGATTATATAGTTAGTGTGAGTCATGGATAACAGGAACATGATAGTATTGATCACATGGTGGGATGGTGAAGGGGATGGCTTGATCCTGGTAATTAGTAAAGCGCCAAAATGAGGTATTACTGTAAAGGATTTTCATTTGTTCATGTTGTTGGATTTGGAAATTTGAGTCAACTTCCTAGTATGGCTTTGAGTGAAAGGATAATCAGATTTTGTGTTGCAAACCTGCTTAATTGGAACCTGACTGGAGGATCAAGCCTGCTGTTTTGACACCCCCCCAGCTGAAGGCCAGCCTCCTCTGGGGGAAGGTTGTCAGGGAGGTCCTTGGGAGCCCAGGCGCCATACTGAGTTAACTGTTGTTCTGTGGCGGGTAATACAGTCTTGTGTTGTTTCTGTCTTGCTTTTCAGGGTCTCAGGAAATCATGACAGAGGACTTTGTCTTGTTTACGTTTTCCAAGTCCTTGCACAAGGTAAGTGTTATTTTTGTTTACCTTTAAGATGATTGCTGGACCTACTTTCTCTGGTTGTAATTCACTTTTGTCAATGTTCATGACCCAAACTTTGTTTCTAACCTCATGTCTGTTCTTAATGGGGACAAGTGTCTTTTGTAAATGCTTCTCTTCTCTTTCTGGTTGATTGTTGTTGGCTTGTATGACTTGGGGGTCTGAACAGGGTGGCACCATGCTTGTTATTTCCAGCTTGGGTCCTGATAATGCTTGAATGCTGTTGGGTTGTGTTTCATAAAGTAGCTCAAAAGGCTTTCCCGGTAGATCTGTTCACACAAGTCCAGCATATGAGCAATGCAGTTGGTAGCTGCTTGTACCATTCCTCAGGTCTCCCAGCGGTGAGTTTGGCCAAGGCTTGCACAAGGCTATCATTTAGTTGCTCCACACATCCGTTGGCCAGAGGATGGTAAGGAGTTGTCACTGTGTGCTTGACCCCATTTGTGGTGAGGTATACATTGGTGTCTTCAGAGGTCAACCCTTTGCCTCTGTCAGCTATCAGGAGCTCTGGCTTTCTAAACTTGCTGATGATTTCTTTCCCTATGAATTGTTGCACATTGTTGCCAATATGTGTTTTCACTGCTTGTGCCACTGGCCATTGTGTGGCAAAGTCTATTGCGTTAATGATGTACTTCTTCTCATTATGCTTTCCTGGCATAGGACCCATGATGTATAGGGCGCACACCTTGAAGAGAAGTTGTATGCAAATAGGTAGTACTGACTTAGGTGGGGTTTCACTTTTTGAAAATTTCTCACATACTTTGCAATGGTCTAAGACTTCCTGAACGTCTTGGTACAGGACTGGCCACCATGCTTTGTGTTTAAGAAATTTGTTGAGGTTGCGGCTTTTTGTGTACCCTAGGTCTCTATGGTAGCGTAGGATGATGTCAACTCGCTGATGTGTGGGAATATAAGGGATGGTGGTTCTGTCTGACATTTTTTGATGTAAGGTTCCATACATGTCTGCAAATAAGTGCTTGTTCTTAATGACTATTTCCTTTGTTATGTCTGTGGTGCCAGAGGAGAAGTCTTTGTCCAAAGTATCAAGAGCAGCCATTCTGGGTCAAGCCTATTCTCTCCTCTTGTGTCTCAGACATACAGGCATGAGAGTGCGTCCACCATGGCAAGTTCTGGACCAGGCTTGTACTGTATGAGCATATTGAATCTCTCCAGGAGTTCCATCCAGAGGACCTGATGGTGGGATAGATTTTCTTGGGTTTTGAAATATATGAGCAACTTGTGGTTGGTCAACACTGTGAATTATTCCTGTTGTTCTAGATAACAACGTCATTTGACTAGGCAGTGTACAATTGCCAAAAACTCTTTGTTGTGTATAGGGTATCAACACTTGCCGTCTGCCAGTTTCTGTGATTTGTAGGCTACAGGCAGGAAGTCACCATTGTTGTTTTTTATTAGTAGTACTCCCCCAATGGATGCTTCTGAGGTGTCTGTTTCCATTTGGTACTCCCCATTGTGTTTGGGGTACTTTAGAATAGGTGCTATTGTGAGTTTTTCCTTGAGACAGCTAAAGCAAAGGCCGCGTTGGGGGGTCCATACAAACTTGGATTTGGCGCCAGTTATGGCGGATAGGGTTGCAGTCAGGAAGCCGCAGTCAGGTATAAAACAGCGTACGTAGGCCATCATTCCTAAGAATGGTCAAAGTTCCAACTTGTCTTTGGGCAGTGGCATTTTGCAGATGGCCAGGATCTTCTGACTGTTGGGTTTTTTGTTGTCTTTTGATACTATGTGTCCTATGAAGGGCAGCTGCTCACGGAAGAACTGGAATTTGGAGGGCTTGGATAGCAGCTTGTGTTGTGCCAGGGTAGCAAAGACTGCCTCCAGGTCCTTGTGGTGCTGCTCTACTGAGGGGCTATATACAATAATGTTGTCCAGGTAAATTAAGGCGTACTTGCCTATGTGAGGGGCAAACATCTTGTTCACAAAGGTTGACAGGGTGTTTGTCATACCAAAATTGAGCACCACACACTTGTATGAGCTCTACTTAGTATGGAAGGCTATTTTGTGGATATCTTCTTCTTTGATACAGATATGATTGTAGCCTGCAGTTGGGTCAATCTTGGAGAAGACTGTGGCGCCGCCCAGGGCATTGAAGAGGTCTTCAATGAGCAGCAGCGGGTAAAAATTCTTGATGGTAACTTCATTTAGGGCTCGGTAATCTGTGACTGGGCGCAGGGTACCATCCTTCTTGGCCATAAAGAATATGGCAGCCCCAAAAGGAGATTGTGAGGGGAGGATAAGTCCTTTCTCCAAGGCCTCTTTGAGGTAGGCCGTAGGGTGTTGTCTTCATTTGGGGTCAGGCAATAGATGGGTTGCGCCTTAGGTACAGCTCCCTTGAGTTGGATGGAGTGTTGAATATTCTTTTCTGTAGGCAACCTGGGTAGAGCCTCCTTGAAGATTTCTGGATGATGGGTTACAATTTAGCAATCTTGAGGAGTAGTGGTGTCCTGGTGGTCTTTGAAATGTATGATCTTGTACTGGCAGGAGTCCCAGTCAATTGCCTTGAGGTTCTCCTTTTTGTCCAGGGTCTCTGTGATGTATACCAAGACATAGTTGCATAGGAGTTGGTCCACTGAGTCAGGGTAGATCTGGTGGTTGATGCCTTCAAATTTGATGGTCAATACTGAGGTTGCCCAGTCTATGTAGGGGTTGTTCTTTTGCAGCCAGTCCAGAACCAGTACAAAGTCAAACTTTGAAAATTCAATGACAGGGCCTTGGATAGTGGAGTGCAGGTTCTCAAGCATGACAGAGAAGGGGGAAGTTTCCCTTGTCACAGCAATGTGATGTTCATCAGCTAAAACCATGTTTTTAATCTGCAAAGAATTAGTGGTTAGCTTGAACTTGTCCACACAGCTGCTGTTGACTAGGGTTTGGTCTGCGCCCAAGTCCAGGAGTACCAAGCCTGTGTAACTGTGAAAGTGAAAAGGATAAGACATCAGTTTATTGGGATGTCTGGCAATGGTGTAAAGTATTGGGTCCTCCAAGGGTACTTGGATCATTGGGCACTGGTCCAAGTCCTTGGGTCAGTACTCATTGTTGAGCAAGTCAGGAGTTGTGCCGGGAGAGCTTTCTTGCTTAGTGCTCTTCCCTGGCTTTTCCCTTGTCTTGGTTGCCTTGTGTGGCAGTGATATGGAAATGGGTACAATTTGGCTGGCCACTATTCCCATTTCCATGTCCATTTGAGCCTGCAGGTTTATGGTTTGCATTGTTGTTATCATTCACAGGGGGTGATTGATTGGAACAACCAGCTGGGTGAGAGCCCTTGGGTCTTTCTTGTTTTCCCGTTTGTGCCTTGTGGAGGGTGTTGGATGTTTGTTCCGCTTTCTCTGCTTTGCAATATAGACTTTGCAAGTTGGTTGCTTGATCCAGGTTCACTTGTCTCATTACATGCAACTTGAGTGCGTCATAGTACATGAGGTGTGTAGCTGGGGTGTCAAAGGCCATGTCGGAGGGGGCATGTAGTTGGAGTTTCTCGTAGGCGCGGGTGAGTGCCTTCACAGTGCCAGTCTGAGTTAGGTTCTTTACTTGGTGTATGATCATTAGTGTGATGTCTTTAAGCATGGATCTTTCCAAGAAGTCTTGTTTGAAGGTGTCTCAATCCTTCTTGGTGTGTTTTTCATGCCACTTGTTGCAATAGGTGCCAGTGTCATGAGTCAGTTGGATGGGGATCTCTGCAATCCAGAATCACTATGGGAATTCCATTTGGGCCAGTTTGTTTTGGGCAGATTGGATCCAAGCAGCGGTGTTGTTGTTGTTGGCCCTAGCAAAGGATTCCAGGGCAGCGCTTCAAAGTCTTTGGGCTATGTAGGCTGGCATAGTGTTTTCATCAGTTGCTTGAGGCATAGCAGAGGGATCCTAGAAGAACCCTTGTGCTGACAGGGCATTGAACGCGGGAAGTGGTATCACCATGTTCTGGTAGAGGACAAACCCATCAGGTATTTTGGCACCAGGTGTGTACGGTGTCCAGTCTGCTGGGAGGCCAGACATGATCCTATTGAGGTTTTGTTGCTGCGGCAAGTACGGGCAACAGGCAGAATTTTGGGGGGTAAACTAGGATGAAAAACCTACTGTGAGAGAGGGGGGTTAAACTAACTGAGTTCAGCTCCCATCCCAGTTAAACAAACCACCAGGATGCCGTCCAGTGAAGAACCGGGATGGCTGCTCAGAGGGGGGACCACAGGGAGGACACAGGGGACAACTGAGGGAAGTAGGCGTTCAATACCATTAATATCAGGCTGGTGAGCAACCAAGGGGTGCAGGTGGGAGCGGGCACCTTGGAGGACCCAAGGGGTACTGAATGGCTCTGGACCACACTGGGGAGGCATGAAAGGCGCATCAACTTCAGAAACAGGCAAAGTATGATCCACAGTGTCCAAGTCCAAGTCATCACACGTCAGGCTCTTGACCACAGCCTCTCCAGAAAAGAGAAGACCTCTGGGGAGGTCCCAGAGACTAGAAGGGTCTCTACTCACAAGCTGGGCAGATGAGGAGATTTCCCCCCACAAATCTGGGGAGGTGGACCACAGAAGCAGCAGGAACAGAGCCAGGAAAAACACCACAAATTTAAGAGCTGGGAGTATCATAGAAATATTCTCCACAAAATTTGGGGCAGGTTGGTATAATTTTTTGACAAAAATCCAGTGAAAAAGATGCAGGCAGGGTAGTCTTAGCAAAAAATAGGAGAGAAGCAGCAGAGCGGGTTTGGACAGCTTTATTATAGTCTCAGAAGCCATGGTTGTAAGGACAAGCAAAAGCGGGTTCAAAAACAACAATTTTAAATGAAAATTCAAAATAATAATATAGATTATTAAGAAAATCAATTGAAAATTTGAAGTTTGAACTCTGTTTTCAAAAGCAAAAGCAGAGAAGACGGCGACTAGGTAAATTAACACTAGTATAAGAGCCCAGAAGAGAAGCCGGGTTCAAAACCGGCTGGTACAAGGTAAGCTTTGAACAGCAACTAACACTATAATCTTTAGGCTGCAGGAACACAAAACTGGGTCCCAAACAGCAATAACAATTAAAATAAATTGCAACAGACTCCAAACTTTTAATATATTGGAAAATAGACAAGCAGGGGACTGGAAGTCCCCTTGCTTTGCTAAAAGGAAATGGATTACAATGAAAGTGATTACCTGAAAATTGAAGCTAGACCTGATTGGCTAGAGGCAAAACTTTGCTGGATAGGCTCAGGGGGACTGGAGAGTTTTACTCTAATTTCCGGGACCTGATCTGATTGGCTGGAAGAGGTGCCAGGCATTTGGGAGTCAACTGAGTTGTCAACATCAATGTGGCGACATTTGATTAGGCAGCTCTGATAGTTTTTAAAAAGGGATGACACCAGGCTAGTAAGTAGTCTAAATTGACCTATGTTTCTTCCCAGGGGGGAGCAACCAAGGGCGAGGAATTTGCAGGGTAGGCTAGCACAAACATCTCATCAACTGTGTGTGCTAAATCCCTAAAGAATGGAGAGGTTTGGCTGACATTTTTGGGCCTTTCTTGGTGCAGCGGGAGAAGATTTTACGATCCAATGCCAGGGGTGGCAGTGAATTTACACCTATTTCTGCTACCAATGTTGTAACTGTGCTGTTTTAGCAGAGTTACAAGGGGAAATATTTAGAAGCTAGATAATATTCTTTATTGAGAGATAATGATTATATAGTTAGTGTGAGCCATGGATAACAGGAACATGATAGTGTTGATCACATGGTGGGATGGTGAAGGGGGTGGCTTGATCCTGGTAATGAGTCAAGCGCCAAAATGAGGTATTCATCGTAAAGGATCGGCATTTGTTCATGTTGTTGGATTTGGAAATTTGAGTCAACTTCCTAGTCTGGCTTCAAGTGACAGGATAATCAGATTGCGGGTCGCGAACCTGCTTACTTGGAACCTGACCGGCGGGTCAAGCCTGCTGTTTTGACAATAATGTTATAGTCATATAACTTTTAACTCTTAAGTACTACATATTGTAAATAGTAGTTTTATTATTATGTGAAGTTTTAGGGTTCTAGGCATACAATTATGTAAGCTGAAAATTTTAAGCCATGTCTTTTTCCTATTAAACCAGTGAAGGTGTCAACTTTGCCAAAGTTGGCATTCTTTTATAGTGGAGCTACTATTAAATCTCACTCAAATTATGTTGCTGTGTCTTCTCACCTTATTTTCCTTGTCTTTTTTGCTTTCATGTTGGTTTTCCTTAGTGTTGACATTAAATGACACTAAATAGATCTTAGTGTTAACTTATATAATCTAGCTTAATTTGATATTTAGAGTTTAACCAGAACTTGTCCAATGGTTTCAAAGCTATAACAAATCACTAATATAATATACAACAAAGCTTGAAATTCTTACCCACTATATGTCAAACAACTATGAAACAAAGCGCCAAGTACAAATATAAACATCTTATTATAAAGTATAGATATTCCAGATTATGCACTATCTTATTAAGAACTACATGTAACTTTTAATTCATGTCAACATTGTGTAGTATCATTATTGAAGTTGGCCTAAAATTAAAAGTATGATAACTTGACATTTTTGATAGGAATTTGCTTTGTATTTTGCAATAAAAACTACGCCTATTCTTGGTTGATGTCCACATTAGCTTTGTTTTCTCCTTGATTATATATTCCAGCTATATGATACTATATAAAAATAGTTTATTTTACAATTGGTTAGTAGACTGCAGTCTAAGTGTCAAATTAAAGTTGACTGTCTGCATGTTGACAAGGTGTTGACATGCAGACAGTTTAAATGCTACCAGCTGTCATTTTGAACTAACAGGTAGAGCTATGATAATATTTAAACCATCCTAAGATAGCTTGGTCTAGAAACGAAGTTTCACAAGCAATCATTTATAGATTATGTAAAATACATAAACCCCATAGGTAACAACTTTCTAAATTACAAAAAGCTGGATAGTAGCTCAAATATAAAGAAAATGAGCTGCAAAAAAACATTTATGCACTAACCTCAGGACAATCAAAGTAGTGAAAATTATGTTTAAAAGTAAAAGTAAACCCAGTCAAAATGTAAAAAAAGTTACATAGAAAAAATTGAAATGCTTTCAATGTGAAATGAATAGTCACTCTAACTCTGCATGTGCAGATGAAAGCTCAGTGCTTTGACAAGAAATAGTAAAATCAGAGTTTGAGATAAGGTTAATCTTCTTCACTAGATTCTTCTTCAGCCTCCCTATTTAAAAATTAAAAATAATTTTGTGAAGGAAAACTTACTCTAACCAGGTCAAGAAAGGTTGTGCAGCATCTTTGATCTTCTTGCTGACTTCTTTACCCACATATCTTTTACTGGGCTTAGCACCCCACTTAAGAACCACACCTTCCTCAATCAAGTCTTCATCATAAAGAAGTTTGAGAATAATAGGGATCTTAGGAATAAGAGAGGGGAACGAAATCCCAACTAAGCGTTCAATTCCACCCAAGAGTGATTTTTGATGCTTCTCACCAGTAACAAACTTATTATTTTAGTATATTTTGCAAATTAAATTTACCTTTTGAAGTAAGGAAATACGCTTAGCAATCTGATTGGTAATGTCTTCATTAAAGATGACTTGAACCAAAACTTGAACTGCTTTATGCTTTCCAAGGACTTCAAGATCCTTGGCCTTGTTGAGGATATCAGAGTCTGATGCCTTAAAGTTGCCATCAAAAGCTTCTCCAAACTGCTCATAAGGATTGTCATTCTCATCTTCATCTTCATCATCAAGAAGAAGTTTGTTGATTCCTTCTTGGAGCTCACGAGTTCTTCTAGCAACTGCTTCTTCAGAAACATCTTCAGCCCAATCATCATCATCCACTTCAACATCCCCTAACTCAGCAGCCTCTTTAGCAATGCGTCTTGTGAGCTCATCATCATCTTCACCATTTTCATTGCCAGCATCTATATCTCCATTGGAGACCTTGGCAGTCTTCTTACTATTAAATATTAGCTAATGTCATGAAATGATCAACTCACATTTTTTTAGGGGGAGGAGGGGGGTTCTTGAGAATAAAAGTAACAAGCTTGTGACGCATGTCAACTTCACTTCTTTTTCCACAAGCTTTGCAGTCACGAATGATGGTCTGGTCCTTTTGAATGAACTAGACAAAGTCAGTATTTGGAACTTTTTCATGAATACCAAGTCAGTTTCAGGATTACGGCACTCCTTGCACAAAACAAACTTATCAATGAATGAATCTAGAAGACATTGTAATTTCTCTGCATCATGAGAGCCATTAACAATATAGCGGTCATTCTTGGCTTCGCTTTTGACCTGAGCACCAAGCTCACAGCCAAAGAACTTTGTGGGATCTAAGGAAGCATAAGAAAGGATGTGTAAAGTTGTAAATACATGAAGCAGGTCTGCTAAGAGATTTTGCAATGTCCCCCATATTAGGAATGACTGTTTTGATACCATTTCCTTTTCCTTCAACCTATTGTTGTAAGTGCATGAAGTTAATGAAAAAAGTACCTTGGCGATCAACTTGGGCATCTTATAGCGGTAGAAAGGGTCATTGTTATCACGTACAATATTAACGGTAGCCATGCTGGGCGAGTGGGGTGATGTAAATTCAGGTGATTGAGTGTGAAGTAAGAAATTTCGTGTTAGCTTTCAAGTATAAATAATACACTTTGGATAATGAAAACGAGTAAGTTTTTAGCAGTCAATGCCAAAATTATTTTTGATGAGTTGATTTGAGGAAAATCTATAAGGATCTTTTCTTTCGCGTACAGTTTCTAGGGATTTTTTTCAAAGTAAAGCTCAAATACATGAAACTCTCGAAAACTTTCAGGTGCGTTAAACTATAGTCCTAGGATACCTAAAAATTAGAATGCGCCAAAACAGCTATCGAAACAATTGATAAAAATACTTGAGGGTTGTATATAGAAAAGGTAACAAAACGGCAGATATTACTAGGGGATATGTTTGGGGTTTCTAGGCTTACTCTCAAGCACGTGAAAAAGGACAAAATTAGCAAGCTTCTCGCTTTATCTAGGCTTGGGCTTGAGGAAATTATGTGAGTCATGGCGAATGATTTACGACTAGGTCAGCCATGCCAGCAAGTCTGATGTAATAAATTGTCCAACTTTTCGCACTTGGGTAAAACGAAGCTGTAAATTCGACTCCAGAGGCTGCTTTATTTACAAATTTAGTCATGCATAAACAAATGGACAGGTTGATGTAATTTTGTTGCTGAGTTTCAAGCTGGTGATATTAATGATCTCATTTGCTTATTTCCGGTGATCTTCAATGTTCAACAACTGCCAGTAAGACATCGAGTTCCAGGATAATCACCCATCTATTGAAAGATGTACATTTTAACTTAGTCTTAAATACACACCAAGGTAATTCGTAAATTATACTTGGATGCAAAACGTCAAGCTAAGCGCATTCATGCCATAATAAAATATTGTTCCCCCAAATAAGCAAACATGCCAGAAGATGGAGTTGATGCTCTAAATCAGGCTAACTTCATCCGAGTAGAATCCGTGACAAAAGAGTACCTCAACTTATTGACTAGCTCAATCAACTACCCTCTTAATTCAGATGGCTTCCAACTACATATTAGTTTTTTATCAACTCAGCCCATGTCCCAATCAACTCCTGCTATTGGAACACCAGATATCCAAATTTTTATCTACTCAAAGCCAACTGTATTTAAAAAGTGATTGATACTTTTTCATAACTTATTCTTTAAAATATATTAATTGATGATGTGGTATTAGATTAGAAAGACCAAAGTAATAAGTAGAATTGTCGCAACATCGTTGATTACTTCCTCTTAGGAAATCATTTTCCCAAGAAATGACTCAATTGACAAGTAAAGGTGGCTTTAACACAAAATCTAGATATTACACTGGGATCAAACATGTGAGTTCCAAGGGAATCCATATCTCCAAAAGCCATATGACTACCATAGTCTATATGAACAATATGTGACTTATCATCTCATTATATAACACTATTCTTCCATATTCAATACAGATATCATTCTCTTCTTAAATTATTCCTTTTATTTTATATTATAAACTTTCCAAGAGTATATACTTGACAGTGATGGCAGAAGTAGGTTATCTATATCTACTTTACTTGAAGAAAAATTTCTTCAAAGAAAAAGACACAAGTAATAGCACTTCCTACTGTCTGAAGAACCTATGAGGAAAAACATGTCATATTCATAGAATACATCATCTTGAATGATGTTCTTGTGCCCATCAAAAAGTTTAACTACCTCACTGCAAGAGGAACCTTGAACCAACCCACACAACAGGCAGCACCTGAGATATCACCTGTATTATTTCAGTATCTTTGCTTCACATAGGTTGTCATTTTTTCTTGTCTACACAAAAAAACACCACACTTTGGACCTAAATCACCCAACCCAAATTCACACAAGTTGTGTAAAGTTATGTCTCCCCCTTAGGCGTCCTCTTCAATTTTTGCCAAATGCTTGGGAATTTCTACCAAATTATGTTTGAATATTTATCTGAAAGGTTACTGAAAAAGCCCAAGAAAGGCCATCAATTTAATATTTTAGAATTATTCTGAAGATGCCCCCGCCTAACCCACCCAAGAGACACCTCTGGTTAAATATCATGTGCAAGAGCGGCCAGGAGCAGTTGTAATTGCATTCAAAGCATATTCCTGATATTAGCTGGTTCAGTTTTCCTTTCAACTATGTCCATTCAAAATTGTCAAGATCTTCCTGTCTCAAGAAATGCATTTGTATCTGCTCATATCATTGGTCAATTGGTTTGTGATATTCAATCTACCACCCTAATCCTATCACATCCCTTAAATGAATGCAAGTGTTGTAAAAGACCTTGTTTCATCATTCTCTACTCTAATAAAGTTTGAAATTTGTTAGTTTAATTTGACCTTCTGGTTTTTCCTGTTGCTTTTGGTGTTCAGTTGATTCCTTCTCCCCTTTGGCCTCCCAGGAATTGTTGGCAGCAATCTTTTGGTTGTTGCTGAAACCGCGATTTTATTGTGGTTGAGAGCTTGGTTTTATTTCCTCTTAACCTGCTCCCCAATTCTCACAAGTTGGTTATTCCCAGAGACTCTGAACAAGTGAGATATCACTTAGAGTCACAGGAATTTCCATAAAACTTATAGGCAAACAGGGTGAAGCCAATCCAACTCAAAAGAAAAACTGAGACCTCTTTAAAAGTTCCTTGATTGAGATGTTTGCACTCAAGGAAACAACAAAAAAATTGCCCAAGAATTGAACAATCTTAAAATGGCGGGGACTATTATCAAATATACTGCTGCCCAAAAAGACATCCAAGAAAGAGCACCAAGCCACATAAACTTTGAAAATCTCTCTACTCCTGTGAACTTATATGATGGCCTCCCATCTTACATCATGAGATTCTTCAAGTTAAACAACTGTACTAAACTTTAGGAAACCTTCCAGGAAGCAAGTATGCAAAACAAAAAGTAGACAGTCTACACCTGTCTTCAAAATAAAATAATAATGTGCCACCCAGAAAGAACACTCACCTCAACAATCAGACCCTCAAACTACTAACTATAATCCAAGAGGAGGAACTCACAATGCTCAATTCAACCACATGCAGAGCACCAAAGAAACTTGTGATATAGAAAAAGAAAAAAGTAATTCTTAGGTAGGTCAGTCTTCCCCACATAAAAAGACTTGTACAGAGTTTAGGATGTGGATTCAATAATTAATCAAGTTCTCTCTAAAAATTAGGTTATTATTTTTCTTGTTATGCCTAGGCGCCAGATTGATTATTTTATAACCTAATCACATTATCCATATTCTAATTATTCAGAAAGCTTAAAATACAACAGATCCCAAATATTTAATTGATCTTGGGCTTAGATGAATTTTTTTGAAAATAATTCATCACTTTTAGAATTGAAAATTGCAACTTAAAGTATTACTGAAAATATTTTAAGTGCTACTACAAACTACAAACCAAAAATATTTATGATGAGTTGTATGGGAGAGTAATAGCAGCCCCAAAGCTATGAATGCTATTATGCTATCTTTGGCTTATCATAAATATTCTTAGTTTGTTTAAGAAAAAAATTGTTGTTTTTGAAAGACTAATAACTCTATTTGAAAAGGACCTCCCAGTAAGCTGCCCTACTTCATGAATTTGTCCTAATACACCACTAGTATCTTCTGATATTTTTGTTTCTCTGTTATCATCATGTGATTTCAAATGATAAGTTATCTCAGAACATTCTGAGAAACTTTCAAATTTTAAAGGTGAAGTATGTAACATCTCATTCTTCATCAAATATGAAATAATAATGCACATATTTTTAACTTCAAGCTCTCTTTTTATAGGCCAACTTTTCTCTCATAAATATAAAAGAATGACTTTTGAGAAATATTTGAGCCTGATAGCACTGATTTATATGATTTTTTTCTTTTTTCTTCTTGCTCAAAAATATTTTTAGGACCATTTATATTACTAACATAAAGCTGATTTTCTTTCTCTCTTAATATTTTTAATATCACATCAAAGTGACCATCAACAATAATTTTTCTGTGACATTCTAGAGATATATTGTGTTTAATAGACCCTTTAATGTATTTTGGTGCCTTTTTAAATAGATAATATAGGAATTCATAGGGTCTAAAATGGTTTCCATTATCAGTACATACTTTTATTCTTTAAACTTATCTAATTTAAGAAGGCTTATTAGACATTCACCTGAAAATAAAGAATCATTAGACAATATTTAAGGTGAAAAATCATGGTACAGTAGATTTAAAAGCTATGGCAACAACCAAAAATACCTCATATTTAAATAAAATGATTTCAGATTTAAGCAAATTCCAACTATCAGTGTAAAATATACACTCTGTTAACAGGGTTTATTGGCGTTAATGGGCAAAATGGGTCAACACAGCAGAGAAGTGCTCACATGCAAAGCAAAACCATTCAAAATAAAAACCAAAATACATGGATTCACAAACAAATGGTGTGAGTTGACCTTTAGTGTACACATGTTTACTATGTAAATTGGTGACAAAATACACCAAAGCGCGGTGAGTCAAAACTCAAACCAAAAACAAAACACAATAGCAACTCAACATTTAAACAAAACCACTCAATTTTTGTGTGCAATGGAGTGTAATCAAGAATGATACCAAGGTATCTAAAACAAGACACAAGATCTGAAACATAAACTTTAAAAATATTGTGTTTAGTGTTTAAATATGGCGTAAAATCCAGAAAAAGGGGTGAAAATTATTTTTGGTATTCTAAAATGGGCGTTTTAAAACCAAAAACAACTAATTAAGACATATAAAATCTATAATTGAGTTGTTGGGTGGGGAAAACTCTAATTAAATATCCATATTCAGATAAAAAGCAAAAAATTAAAACCAGGGTTTTAACTTAATTAAGTTTTATTTAGTATTTAATTAAATTTTAGAAGAAAAGGAACACAACAACAGAGTAGCAATGCATCTGTTGTGCTCTGCAGTTGTGGTTGCCCCGCAAGTCAAAAAATTGAGTCAGGGCAATGAAAGTGCTTACTCAAGAAGAAGACAGGAGAGGATAGTTTAATATTTAGGTTGCACTGATACAACCAGTTCAAGGAGCACAACATAAAAGGGTGCATAGCGTCAACCATTGGGTCCCCAAGCTGACCCAGAAGCCCACCAAGGTGACCACAACAAAAACGGTTAGAAACAAGGAGATTGAGCTTACTTTGTTTGTGTTTGACCCCGTCTACCGCCAGGAGTTGGTCCCGTCAGCCATAATGGAGAAAGTTAAGCCTGTGCTTGACACTAGCTATGATCCCTACATCAGAAACAACAACTACTAAAAAATTGTTGAGGAACCCAAGTTTTTCCAACTGCAGGCGGGCAGCAGGTGCTAAAAAGGCTGCTGTGTTCTATAACAAGGTGCCCATGCCTTGTGTGCCAGTCCCTGGGCAGGATCCCAGTTCAACTGAATCCACCAAGGCTGCCTGTAAGTTTATTCCTGACATCAAGTGCATCATCCTTCTCAGGCTTATGCGGGAATCTGGGAACTACAAAACAGCCGCAGCCCTTGTTGGGGTGGACCCCAAGTATGCCAGTAAAAGATTTAACAAATTTATTAATACTGGCCAAGTTCTTGCCGTGGAGAAAGCCTTGTGTGTTTCAACCATGCTCACCAAGGAGCACAAATAGGCAATCCACCAGTGGATAACCCAAGACTGTCATCTTGAACTGGTAAATATATAGGCAATGGTCAAGTCCACTTTTGGGGTTGAGGCTTCTATTTCCTTTTTTTATCATTTGGTAAAGTGTCTGCGGTTTTTGTGGAAAAATTTGGGGTATCTCCCTACAGCCAAAACAGCCCTAACAATATTGAGACCCAGAAAAATATGCAGAGGCATATCATGCCCTCAAAGCCAAGGAGACAGTCAAATTCTATTACATTGATAAATCAGCATTTGCCTTGTCTATATGGAATGCATATGGCTATGTCCCCAAAGGCTCCAATGACAGGGTAGCTTGGCGTGCCAAAGTCTGCGCCACAGCCTATTTGATGGTAGCTCTCCTTGGTCCAAAGGGATTGAGATCTATCAAATGATATCAGGATCCCACAGCAGCCAGACCTTCCTATCATTCCTTCAATTGATCTAGGAGCGCCTGAGGCGCACAAGCCTGGTGATGAGGAGCACCTTTTGGGGAAGCTTCAAATATGGAATTAAAAAAGAGAAGTATATTTTATTAGATAATACTTTAGACTTATATAGCTTTAGCTGTGGCAGAGATTTAGTTGGATCAAACCTAGGGGTTGGCCATGTGCAGGATGGGTTCAAGTTGCTGGATACTTGGACAGTCATGTCATATTGCTTGGTTGCCATTTCTGGAATGTCAAACTGTATATTTGAAAAGGCACCAAATTGGGCAATGACTGGATGTTAAGTGTGTTGGCGGTAGCCAGAGTACTTGTACATCCAGCTCCTCAACACCTCCCTTAAGGGGTTACACTGGTACATCAGGAGGGGTCTTTGTCTTGACGGCTGCCGCCTGATGTTCCTGAAGTTGTTTGCTAGTTGGTACTAGCTGTGTTGAGTGTTCCCCTTTGCTGAGACAAAGGCAGGATCTGTGGTATTTTTTGATAATGGGGTCTTTGGCACCCTGGAACTTAACTAGGTAGGTTTTTCTGTCTGGTCTGTATTTAATGACTCTTTCTGGTCCTCTGTGTACTGAATCCAGCTTCCTGTTTCCGGCCAGTCCCCAGATGGGGGAGTTGATGGGAGGTGGTTCCTCTGCAGAGGTCACTTTTGTACTTTGAGCCTTTTTATTTCTTCTATTTTAGCTTTGAGGCGTATGTGTTGTAGAATTGATACTTGTTCTACTGTGGGGGGTTTTCCCGGGAGATCTTTACGTATGGTTGATTGTTGCGGGTAACTATCTCTGGTTTGTATCTGTATGTTATTTCCAACGGTGAGTAGCCTGTCCCTTGATTGGTGCAGACCCGGGATACTAATAATGCATGTTTCATGTATAGTGGCCAAATGTCCTTGGCTTTGCCATCCATTATTTTCTTGAGGGTTCTGATAAGGCTGTTATTTAGGCGTTCAACTCTGCTGTTGGCCTGCGGCCTGTAGGGCAAGGTTGTATAATATTTGATGTTTTTAGATTTTAAATTGTTGTCTACTACGTGACCTGATAACTCTGTTGCTCCAACTTTTATGATGTAGTCTGGAGTGCCGTAGTCAGCTATGATTGCTTTGTTAATGAATTGGTTTATTGTTTCTGCTTTGTGGTCCTTTGTTGCCCAGCAGATGGTCCAGAGTGTAGCAAAGTCAATGGATACAATTAGGAAACATTGATTTTTCTTAGTTTCTGGGGAGGGGCCCACTACGTCTAGTCCCCAAACCTTGAATGGTTCAGGGTCAGGTACTGGGTTAACTGTTGGCTGGGGAGCCTTTGTGCTGGCGTATTTTTTGCACACTGTGAACTTTTTCAGAGCACCAATTATATCTTGTTTATTTAAAGTTATGCCTCCCCCTTAGGCCTCCACTTCAATTCCTGCCAAATGCTTGGGAATTTATACCAAATTATGTTTGAATATTTATCTGAAAGGTTACTAAGAAAGCCCAAGAAAGGAAATCAATTTAATATTTTAGAATTTTTCTGAAGATGCCCCCACCTAACCCACCCAAGAGACACCTCTGGTTAAATATCATGTGCAAGAGCAGCCAGGAGCAGTTGTAATTGCATTCAAAGCATATTCCTGATATTAGCTGGTTCAGTTTTCCTTTCAACTATGTCCATTCAAAATTGTCAAGATCTTCCTGTCTCAAGAAATGCATTTGTATCTGCTCATATCATTGGTCAATTGGTTTGTGATATTCAATCTACCACCCTAATCCTATCACATCCCTTAAATGAATGCAAGTGTTGTAAAAGACCTTGTTTCATCATTCTCTACTCTAATAAAGTTTGAAATTTGTTAGTTTAATTTGGCATTCTTGTTTTGCCTGTTGCTTTTGGTGTTCAGTTGATTCCTTCTCCCCTTTGGCCTCCCAGAAATTGTTGGCAGCAATCTTTTGGTTGTTGCTGAAACCGCAATTTTATTGTGGTTGAGAGTTTGGTTTTATTTCCTCTTAACCTGCTTCTCAATTATCACATAATGATGAAGCCATTTTTCAGGCATTTGTGTCAGGGACCCAGTCTTGGGCGGCTGGCCCGCCATTTCTGGGGGTAACTTGGGCCGGGGTTTTTGCGGGCAGGGCCCACCACAAGAAAGGGGTTAACTTTAGAAGGTAGGAAGCAGACTTCCCCACCCAAAACCACGGGCCGGCAGCCGGTATAATGGTGTCCACCACCCCTGTGAGGGTGATGTACACTATTCCAAAAATCTTGCTGGTATGGTTGGTTGGAAGGTCGGATGAAGAGGCTGGCATTGGTTTGGGTGTTACAGGCAGTTCCATATAGATATTGTAGGCCAGGAGATAATTGAATTTTCCTCTAAATAGTTTGGGGGTGGAGAATATCCACAGGCCTTGGTGGTTGTATCAAATAGTAGATTGGATGCGGGCTAGCGGGTCAAGTTTGAGGATTTTCTCTGGTGTATAACCCTTATATTCAGGCTTCAAGGGGTAATCAGTGAAGTGAACAGGCCCAAAGGGTGCACCAGATGGACAGAAAACTGCGGGCGGTGGGGCAGGAGGGCCAGGAGATCTTGAACTGAATTGATAGACAGCAAATACAAAATATGGCAATAGCTGTAAGAGCCAAAGTAACATAACCTTTATTTAAAAATGGCAATAAGGTTTGAGCGCAGAATCTATAGGCATATATAGCATTCCGCCTCCAAACTTAGTATTTTTCATCAGGGCTTTATCAAAATATTAGGAAAAGTGCGGGCGGGCAGCCAGAGGGCCCGGGTGTGGGAGCAGCAAAATGGCACCTCAGCTGGGTGTTCTCTCATTGATCAGAACGTGCAATTTGGTCACTCAATTTTCTTGATTCTTTGCTGTGGTCACAGGGTCGGGCCCAAAGCCTGGGTTTATCTTTGGCAGTAGGGTTTGATTGGTTGCTTGAGAGGACTTCAAACTCATGAAATTTACAGAGGCGCCATCTCTGCTTCTATTAGGCAATTTGAGAGGCTCTTCTTTGGGCGCCACCATGGTCAAGCTAGTGCAGGTATTCTGGCTTCAGGACTTAGCGGGAGCCTCAGCTTGCAGGGATTTGATCCCAAAAAAACGCGGGCCCTTGGTCCATGGGCCCAGCGGCCCGCAGGAATGTAGGTTCAGGGTTTGAATCCCACCTTTGGGCCTGGGTTTCCCGGGGTAACAAATTGTCAATCATGACAATTTGAGCCTTTTGCCACTGGTTGGACTTGCAGCTTCAATTTTTTGACTATTACATTGGAAATGTTTGAGTCCAAAGTTTAGTTGCTGCATCTTGCTTCATCCACAACTCATCTGCGCTCCTTTGAAGCTTGTCCCTCTCTCCCCTGGCTTAGCCTACTCTCCTGTTGTTTTGGTTTTACCTTAGCTTGCATGGTTTTCCTTGCATCATCAGCTATCTTGGCATTCAGGTTACTTCATGGTTTTCATTTGTCCTATAATTGTGGTTCTGCTGGCTTGCTCCCTGGGTTTCTTAGTCAACCAGTGCAACTGGGCGGCCTTTGAAGTTCATTTCAAACTAGAACACTTGAATTTTAATCCAAATCATCCTATTTGAAGTTGATCCAAATCATCCAATTTGGAATTCAATCCAAACTTTCCAATTTGGAATTCAAATCAAGCCATCACATTTAGAGTTCAATATAAACCATCCCAAGTGAAGTTCACATCCAAATCATCCTATTTGAAGTTAATCCAAACCATCACATTTGGAATTTTATCCAAACCATCTCCCTTGAAGTTCTATCCAAATCATCCAATTTGAAGTATAATCCTATAATCAAAGAGCTTCTCACTTTTTTTGACAAAAGCTGATTAGATATTGCCTCTGAAAGTGCTTGGACTGTGATTGTATGATTTTCTGACTTCTGGAAAAGGAAATCTTGTCTTCAAATCACCTAGGAAATTTATTTTGCTGCTGTCAACTTGTCAGTAGCTTCTGTTTGGCTCCTGAGCCTCTTGGTGTTTTAATACTCTATGGTTTGGGATAATGCAATAAAACCAAAACACTGTGGGCTCTGCCTGTCTTTTCCTGCTCCCCCTGTCCCTGATTTTCCTTTTTCCTGGACAGTGGTGCCCCTGTCCTTATTTGACAGACATCTTGAAATAATATATTGTATGAGATTTAGTCTCATGCCAGCCATCAGTTTGGATTGCTCACCTCTTGGCTTTGGTTCTCCCTGTTTATGTCCCTTCTCCTGGTCAGTGGTAGTTTTATCCTTATTTGGCTGTCATCTTTGATAAAAAGATTATATGAGATTTAGTCTCATGTCGGCCATCAATCTGGATTGCTCACCCTGATCTTGGTTTTGGTCCTCCCCTTCTGTTCTTGTCCCTCCTCCTGGTTGGTGGTGCCCCTACCCTTATTTGGCTGACATCTTAAAATATAATATTGTATGAGATTTAGTCTCATGTTGGCCATCAGTCTGGATAGCTCACTCTGAACTTAGTTTTGGTCCTCTCCTTCTGTTCTTGTCCCTTCTCCTGATTGGTGGTGCCCCTATCCTTATTTGGCTGACATCTTGAAATATAATATTGTATGAGATTTAGTCTCATGTTGGCCATCAGTCTGGATAGCTCACTCTGAACTTGGTTTTGGTCCTCCCCTTCTGTTCTTGTCCCTTCTCCTGGTTGGTGGTGCCCCTATCCTTATTTGGCTGTCATCTTGAAATATAAGATTGTATGAGATTCAGTCTCATGTTGACCATCAGTCTGGTTAGCTCACCCCTGGCTTTGGTGTTTTCTTTCTGCCCTTGCACCCTGTCCTGCCTTTTTGGTCCTAGCAGAGGAAAATTTATTTTGTCTTGTCCTTCCTGCGCCCTTCCTTATCATGGCTGCATAGTAGTTGTTCAGGATGCTCACAATTAAGTGTGAACACCAATAACAATTCCCTATTATTGCTTGGAAAGGATGCCCAATCTGGTACCTCCAAAAATATGTGCCTCATGAAAGCCTTCCTTATAACTAGCTTCCAAATTGGCCTTTTGAAGGTCTCCTAAGTTGGCTGGTGACTCTTTCCTGCTCTAGTCCCTGGTTGGTCCCCTACTTCTTTAATAGGAAAAAATAATGTAAAGTTACACCTCCCCCTTAGGCCTCCACTTCAATTCCTGCCAAATGCTTGGAAATTTCTACCAAATTATGTTTGAATATTTATCTGAAAGGTTACTGAAAAAGCCCAAGAAAGGACATCAATTTAATATTTTAGAATTATTCTGAAGATGCCCCCGCCTAACCCACCCAAGAGACACCTCTGGTTAAATATCATGTGCAAGAGCGGCCAGGAGCAGTGATAATTGAATCCAAAGCATATTCCTGATGTTAGTTGGTTCAGTTTTCCTTTCAACTATGTCCATTCAAAATTGTCAAGATCTTCCTGTCTCAAGAAATGCATTTGTATCTGCTCATATCATTGGTCAATTGGTTTGTGATATTCAATCTACCACCCTAATCCTATCATATCCCTTAAATGAATGCAAGTGTTTTAAAAGACCTTGCTTCATCATTCTCTACTCTAATAAAGTTTGGAATTTGTCAGTAATTTTGGTCATTTGGTTTTATCTGTTGCTTTTGGTGTTCAGTTGATTCCTTCTCCCCTTTGGCCTCCCAGGAATTGTTGGCAACAACCAAAAGGTTGTTGCTGAAACCGCAATTTTTATTGTGGTTGAGAGCTTGGTTTTATTTCCTCTTAACCTGCTCCCCAATTCTCACAGTTTAAGTGTCAAGGGTCTGGATGTACAAGCATTCTGGATACTGCCAACCTACTTAACATCCAGCCATTACCTGATTTAGTCCCCTTCCAATATACAGTTTGACATACCAAGAATGGTAACCAAGCAATATCACCTGATTGTCCAATTATCCAGTGGCCCGAACCCATCTAGTACATGTCCAACCCCTAGGTTTGATCCAACTAAATCCCTGCCACAGTCAAGTATATATAAGTCTAAATTATTATCCAATAAAATATACTTCTCTTCTTTCTTAATTCCATATTTGAAGCTTCCCCAAAAGGCGCTCCTTATCACTAGGTTGGGACACCATACTATCTCTTTTAATGTGAGGTATAGGTTGTTAGCCTTTGTATGTCCTAGTAGACAGTGATGTCTTAATATGGTTATAAATCTTTGTGCTAGTGGGATGTAGGGACATATTTATCATTAATGATGCAGTATACTGTGCCATTTGATATGTGGGAATGTTTTTCATTCCTTACTAAAAAACCATGGGTTAGTTGATGTGTGGAGGGGTCTTTCCCTTTGGTTTTATACTCAGTAACATATAGTTTTGGCCATTCAGGGTACAGGTGGTCAGGATGATCCTCTCTTGGCTGACATAGCCTAGAGAGAGCGTCAGCTGTAACCAGCTCTGCCCCCTTTTTGTATTGGATGTCCAAATTGAGCTGCTCCAGCAGGGACATCCATTTGGCTTGTTGCCGTGCAAGTGTGTTGTGAGTTTTGAAATATAATAAGGATTTATGGTCAGTTAGTACTCAGACGTTTAAATGTCCTTCTAGATAACATCTCCATTTCTTGCATACATGATATATTGCTTGCAATTCCTTATTGTGTATTTGGTATCTCTGCTCTGTGTTGGTTAGTTTTCTACTTTCATAACATACTGGAAGGAAGTCTTTCTGCCCTGGCTGGCGGATGCGTAGGACTGTGCCAATGGCAGTATCACTGGCATCTAACTCAAGCTTGTAGCACCTGTTGCTATTAGGGTATTGCAAGATTGGTGCTTCAATCAAAGCTTGTTTTAATAGTTGAAAATTCTTGTTGCATTATGTTGAAAATGAATTTCTTTTTGGCATTACCCTTGGTTAAGTCATTGATTGGTGCAGTGAGCTTTCTGCAGTCTTTGATGTATTTCCTTAGGTAAGCTACCATACCAAGAAAGCATCTTACTTGTTTAACAGAGGTGGGGTGTTGCATGTTATTTATGGCTTTTATTTTGTCTGGATCTGCTTTGATGCCACTGTCAGAGACAATGTGGACCAATAATAGGAGTTCCTTTTTCATAAATTGGCACTTACTAGGCTTAGTGTATAGTTTGTGCTTTGCAAGTCAATTGAGTGTCTTGCGGACAGCTGTGAGGTGTTCCTCTTTTGTTTTTGAAAATATGATGATGTTGTCAAGGTAACATAATGTGTTTGAGAGTCTGTTTAGCGCCTGGTTCATCATGGTGACAAATGTTGCTGGGGCGTTTGTCATCCCAAAATTCATTACTTTACATTCAAACAACCCAAATTGTGTGCAGAACACAGTCTTTGGTATGTCTTTCTCTTTTACTTCAACTTGATTATAACCTGAGGTGAGGTCAATTTTGGAGAAAAATTTGGCTCCAGAGAGTCTTGCAAACAGATCCTCTATGAGTGGAAGAGGATATTTATTCTTTACTGTGCTTGCATTTAGTGCTCTTTAGTCAGTTACTAGACGCAGAGTGCCTTCCCTTTTCTTTACAAAGAACACTGCTGCCCCCTATGGGGATTCCGACAGGCAAATGAATCCTTTGGCTAGGTTGTCCTCAATATGGATTTTGAGGGTTTGGGTCTCCATGGGGGAGAGTCTGTAGAGAGGTGCAGGTTTAGGCATGGCTTTTCACAGGTTATGCTATGTTTGACCTCCTGTTTGAGTGGTAACTCTGTTAGCTCTTCCTTGAATACATGAGTGTATTTGTTTAGAAGTACTGCAAGCTCCTGGCATTGGATTTTGGTTGTTTGTATGTTATTAAATTTTGTGTACCTCATTATATAGAGAGTACTGTCTTTGATTAGAGATTCTGAGTTGTCTTGGTTTATGACTTGGACAAATACTGTGTCTCTTAGAATGAGATCATTGGGCTCTTTGAGGATATTAAAATTGACTCCATTGCGTTTGATGGTCATGGTTTTTGTTTTCCAACATATGCTGGGGTTCACTCAGGTGAACCAGTCCGTGCCTGCTACAATATTATAGTTTATGTTGTTCATGACAAGTCCTTTTAGGGACGTTTTTATGCCTTGGAGGTCAATTCTGAAGGGAGTTGCTTTGCCTTAGAGTAGAACCTTTGATTTTTCTGCCATTCTGGCATATTTGAAGTTGGATTTGACAACTGGTATTTTATACCTTGTTGCAAATGGTTTGCTAACCATGGTGTGTTGTGCACCAAAGTCAAATAAAATTTTATGTGTATGTGATTTGTAAGTGCATGAGTAGACAAGAAGTTGTGAGCAATCTTTAATTTTTACGTTCATAAAAATGGAGGATTGTGGGACATATATGATGTGAGCAGCAAAGTTTTTGTCTTGGTATAGTTTCTTGTCAAGTTGGGGGAGACATAGGCACTTAATCCTGTTCCCCCTCTTCTTTTCACTGTTCCTCTGTTTCAAGACCTTTGAGGTCAGAGAATGTGGGGTCATATTCATAGTGGGTTGCTGTCTCAGCATTGTTTACTTTGGCAGTGTCCTCTTTCTTGGGATGGGAGCAGTTTGCGCTTTGGCTGTGATTGCCATTGTTGCAATTGGAGTTGTTGTTGCTATGATTGGTGTTTTGGCGTTTGTTGCCATTGGAGTTTTCTCTGCCATTGTTGTTTGAGGGGTGGTTTCTGATGTGTGCAGCATACTCCTTGTTTGCGTGTTTTTCTGCATGTTTGGCTTCTGCAATGAGTGTGAGCATGGAGGTGTTGGCCTCTGGGCAGATGAGGGCAGCAACAGAGGGTTTCATTCTATTGATGAATGAGGCTCTGGTGTGTACGTTGTTGGCTTGCACTGGATTTTGGATCCTTTGGCGTATTTCCTTGAATTCATTGGTGTAGGCCATGATAGTGATCTTCTGAGGAAGATTGCTGAGCTGTATTTAAATGTCTTGGAGGGATTTGGTGATGCAGAAATTGTGTGTGATGTCCGCTTTGAACTTTTCCCAGTTGTCAAGATGGTTGTCAGTTTGTGAGCCAACCCAGGTGGCAAACCAGTTAGCTGCGGCCTTGTACAGGCACTTGCTGGCTTCCTGAACCCATTTCTCATGGGGGATGCAGCTGGCGCGGAGCTTAGCAGCTGAGTGGTCTAGCCAGTTGATGATGTTTTCTTTGTTTTTACCAAAGAACTTGTTGATACCAATGTATTTGGTGTTGTTACCTTTGCCTGTGTTAGGTGATTGTGTGTTTGTTTGTGGTTGAAGAGAGCAACTGTATTGAATTATCTTGCCGTATACTTTGGGCATGACCAGACCTTTGAATATGTTACATCCACTAGGTATATCTTCTTCAATGTTATGGGTGTGGAAGTACGTTTTCCAGATCTCCTGGGATGTGGCCTGGTTGAGTATGTGAGCAAAGGTGGGCGGTTTTTGATCAGTCATTTTCTCTTTCATGGGTGTGGTTAAAAAACCATAGCTGCTACCAGTGATGATAAGCGCCTTTTAGGGAAGCTTCAAATATGGAACAGAGAAAGAAGAGAATTATATTTTATTTGATAATACTTTAGACTTATATAGCTTTAGCTGTGGTGGAGATTTAGTTGAATCAAACCTAGTGGTTGGTCATGTGTGGGATGGGTTCAAGCCACTGGATACTTGGACAGTCATGTGATATTGCTTGGTTGCCATTTCTGGTATGTAAAACTGTATATTGGGAGGGCACCAAATTGGGCAATGACTGGATGTTAAGTGGGTTGGCGGTAGCCAGAATACTTTTACATCCAGATCCTTGACACTGGGCTTCACCAATGTAATTTTACTGGATAACGTCAGACTCTACAAGGTAGCAGATATTCTTGAGGAATTTCCAACTATTGATACCAGCTTTGGAGTTGGCCCCCAATAATTGGCCACATTGAATTTGCGCCTATTGTTTCTCCTTGCCTATTCCACATTCCTCAATCCAATTGAGGAGGTCTTTGGGTGGATCAAGCAAGTTGTCAAGTGGGGGACACCAACTAGGACCAAGGACCGAGGACCTCTTTGATTTGCTGCAGGCCGGGATCCACACCCTTCCAGCCAAGACAGTGGCCAAATTCCATGGCCACACTGATTTGTTTCTCTCTATGTGCCTTGCCAAACAGCCAATCAACTAAAGGCTTAACAATTCTGACTAGTTTTTATATTATTTAATTTACTATTTTAGATTTATGAATTATCATTTTATACTTAGAAGCTTCAAGTCTGCAATCACATAAAATAGCACCACTGATGCAGACGCTTAATTTTTGTATTGCAATTTTTTTCTTTTGTATTCTGTGGTGACTTTACAAAACACTTAATAAGAAAAGTATAATAAATATATGTCTATGTCACTACTGGCACATAAATATAAAAAGGTATTTAAAAGCATAAAATGTAAGCTACCATGTTATATGTTGATTTTTTATAAATATTTTTATTATTACTGTATAAATATCTGCTTTAAGATTTTTTTGTAATAGATCACTAAAGTATAAAATTGTTTAAAAATTAATTATAATAAAAAATAATCTAAATTGTTGCAAAGTTTATTGGAAAAGAGAATTTATTAAGGGCAGTAATAATTTGTTCTGCGGTATGAAGACACCTGGCAATGGAGGTGGCGCACAACCTTCACTGCCACACTGTAAACAGTGAATAAACCTCAATTAAAGATTTCCCATTGGCTGGTAAAAGGCAGGATTTTCAGATGGGAGTGTAGTAGCAGCTTTTCTGGTGAGGCTGCAAACTGTCAGGGATCTAGTCTTGGGCAGCCAGCTGGCCCATCATTTTCAGGGGTAACTTGGGCCAGGTTTTTTGTGGGTAAAGTCCACCACAGGAGAGGAGCTAACTTAAAAAGGTAGGAGAAGGACTTCCCCACCCAGGACCATGGGCTGGCGGCCAGGATTATAGTGTCAATCACCCCTGTGAGGTTAATGTACACAATCCTGAACAGCTTGTCAGTGCGGTTGGTTGGGAGGTTGGGTGAGAGGCAGGTATAGGCTTGGGGGTCACAGGCGGTTCCATGTGGAGCTTGTAAGCGGGAAGATAGTTGAACTTTCCTATAAACAATTTGGGTGTTGAGAATATTCATAGGCCTTGACAGTTGTATCTGACTGCAGATTGTATGCAGGCCAAAGAATCATGTTCAAGTATCTTTTCTGGGGTGTAGTCCTTATATTCAGGTTTAAGGAGTATTCTGTGAAGTAGACAGGGCCAAAGGGAACACCTGGAGGACAGGAATCTGTGGGCAGAGAAACAGGAGGACTGGGAGATCTTGTACTGATTTGATAGGTGGAAAATACAAAATAAGGCAGTAGCTGTGTAAGCCAAAATAACATAACCTTTATTCAAAAATGGCAATAAGGTTTGAGCACAGAATCTATAGGCATATATAGCATCCTGCCTCCAAACTTAGTATTTTCCATAAGGGCTTCATAAAAATATTGGGGAAAATGCAGGCAGGTGGCCAGGAGGCCCGGGTGCAGGATTGGCAAAGTGGCACCTCAGCCAAGTGTTCTTTCATTGATTGGAATATCCAAATTGGTCAATTGATTTTTTTGGACTGTTTACGGGGTCAAGCCTAAAGCCTGTGTTTTCCTTTGGCAACTGAATTTGATTGGTTACCCAAGAGGACTTCAAGTTCATGAAGTTCACAGAGGAACTTTCTCTGCCTTCATTAGGCAATTTGAGAAGCTCCTCCTCGGGCACCACCATGGTCAAGCCTGCGCTGGTACTCTGACTTTGGGACTTAGCAGGAGCTTCAGCTTGTGGAGGCTCAGTCCCAAGAAAACGCGGGCAGGTAGTCCCTTGGTCCATAGGGCCGGCGGCTTGCGGGGATTCAGGGTCAGGGTTTGAATCCCACTCTTGGGCCTGGGTTTCCAGGGGAAATAATTGTCAGTCCTGACACAAATCCATACATTCCTTCCAGGACCAAGGCAGTCTGGATTATGTGGTCAACCAAGTTGTAACGTGGGGGCCTTCTTCCCATTCAGGGAGAGCCTGGCCTCTTAAATCCTAAGAAAACCCTGTCCAGGTCCTCAACATTGGCCCCCATCCTAAAGTAGAAAAGGAACCCCAGGTAAGCAACAAGATGAAGCCTTTGCTGGGCAAAGACTTCTGTAAACTCACACAGTTTGTTAAATACTGTGCTATTTTTCTTCTCATGCTTTGTCTTTGCAAAAGTGAGATCCATTGCCAAAGGGAGCCCCATCTTGAAGGCACTCCAGGCCAGCCTGAAGTCTGCCAGGAGAATTTTAGTTTTCTTGATGACTGTTGCCAATGAAACTGCCAATTTCCCCACTGCACACCCAAAGTTCTCCAGAAGGTAAGGTAGGGTGTGCTTCACCAGGAAGCAGAAGCAAGTAGCTGCATGCGCCTGGCCCATCTCTGGAATTTTCTTAAATGGGAGCGTCTCCAGGACGTCCCAATCAAGCTCAATGAAGTTTACACAGTAAAATCTACCAAGAGAAACCAGGTCTAGGCAGACCAATTGGACATCCATATAGGCAGTAACTGTCCACTTGGATGCCCCTTCATCATGTGAAAGCCCCATCAGCGTGTCCCTGGACATTAGGAAGGTACCACAAATCCTATCTTCAAGCTCCTGCAAAACAGGGGGATAAGGCCAGCTGCTTGCTCATGTGGCTGGAAAAGTTGCTATAGAAGAGAGGTGGGGACATATGGGACCAGGACCTGGCATATTACGCCATTTATTATTTCTAAAATAAAAGGTAAGAATTTAAATAATTTTATTAATTTTTACATACCTTCTTCTGTTTTCTCTTTGCCGGCGGCTTCAGAAGTCTTGGCCATTCCTGGTGAAGCCAGTTGTGAAGGAATTTAGTATGCTATTGTCAGGAATATTCCTGACATTAACCAAGTTGTAAATTATGCCATTAATGCTATTTTGATATGGCCTTCAAATAGTAATATGTGCAAATATTTGGTCAGTTTTGCTTTTGACTTTGGGAATTCCTTACCTTCTATAAATGGGTCTGATCCAATCTCCACTCATTCCGGAATACCATATTTGCTCTTGTCTGATCCTGGTGTGAAATCACTCCAATGTGACCCCCTCTGCCACTATGTCTACCTAATGAGTGATCATCAGCCCTTGTCTACTATTTAAGTAGAATCATTTCTCCTAATAAAGACAAGTTTATCCACATTTGAGTTGACTTAAATAATATTCAAGCTTTTTCCTTTTCTTTTTGACAAAAGGAATTCCTCATTGTGTATTCCAAGAAATTAAGGTATGTGCCCTTAATTTTGCCCTGAAGGCTAACCCAAGGCTAGCTTCAAGCCTCAAATCTTTTGTTATAAAGGTTTCCTGCCGTGTCCTCCTGGATCTTGTCCCAGGAGCTAAACACAACAACCAAATTTCTACTAAGATACCAAGTTTAGGAAAATAGGGATTTCCAGTCCAAAAAATTTGCAATTTAATTTGGCTTGCCCTTGTTGAATGGAAAAAACTAAAAATAAAAATAAGATTGAAACAGAACTTGGAAACCCCCAGAACAATTTATCATCCAGGCAGGCACCTGCCACGCCCGCCAGCACCCTCCACGGCCCAGCCAGTTGCCAGTGGGCCTTCTGCCAGTCCCCTGCCCACCTGCTTGCTCCCCAGATCCCATCTGCCTGCCAGCCACCCACCCAGGCCCCAGTCTCCACTCCCCAGTCAATCAAAGGGCATACTCACCTTTGGCCAATCAAATAAGTCCCTGGCTACAGGGCCAAAATTGGAGAACATTCCCTGTCCTCAAGCACAAGAACAAACACAGTTTTGAATTTGGATAATAATTCTGCCACCAGCCAATGGGGATCTGAAGCCCAGGCCACATGATCAGATCCAAACTCCAGCCAAGCCAACCTTTCTGAGACCAAAATAGATTCTAAAAGCAACTTGGTCTCTATTCTTTACCTATCACCAGGCCAGCAAGAGGTTATTGGCTCACCTCAAGAATTTCCAAACCAACCACAGATGACAGAAGAACAAGAATTTGTCCCTATTCTTAGAGCCCAATTCCCACATTTACTCTCCAGACTCTTGGGGTCCCCAATCCCCTGTTTTTACTCCCACTTTCAAAACTTTGCAGGGTGGGGGCAAATATAAATAAAGGATCCTCTCAATGATGACTTGTGCTATTATTAAGAGAAATACCCTCCTAAATAAATTTATCTTGAATCTACTCCTTAAAGAAAACCTTTAGATTAGTTTGAAACTTCCACCCTCAATCCCCAAACAAGTGATGATAAATCATCTCATCTTTATAGCTATGCTTACAGCTTGCCTTTGGATTGGAGGGTACAAACAAGAACCTGGAATCTTTGGGCCCTCACCTTAAAGATTGGGCTAAATATACTACAAAGACCTCAGCCACCTCAACTCTTTGCACACTGGTTCTTGGCCTCCCCTTGTGTTGCTGCACTCCACCTTGTCCATTGTAGTGTACACCTCCATCTAATATGTACTGATATACTTTTCAGAAAGCTTTGGCAGGTATAACATCCACACCAAGGTATTCTGATGATTAATGACCATCTATTTTATTGTCACTGCCTTGATAGGATGCTAACTTGCCAACCTCCAACCATACCTCTTTCAAGTAGTACCAACAATGTCTGGGTATTACAGTATAATAGCACCCCCACTGGGGCTATCCCAGCAATCCTCAGTAACTACTTTGATTGGGTACCTGGCCCTCTTGTGCTAACCTCCCTGATTGCACTAATAACCACATGCTATACCTGCCTCAGATGTTTCCAAAATCTCCAGCCTAGAAAAGTTAAGACCCATACAATGGTTACTCACCAAGTACAAAATGTGGTCCTCAATCAATTGTCCAAAGCCACCATTCCTTCCAGCAAGAAGCAGGTCATTTTTACCTTGCTTTCCTTATTGCACACCCTATTTGAATCCAAACCCTCCAAGTGTGTCACAGACGTCTAAAAGCTCCTCCATACTGACAACCAGCTCACTGGCCAACAAAGAGACTGGTTTGTGGTAATCAACCTCAAGGAACCCAGTCTGCATCACAACTTCCATGCCTTCATCCAGATATTGCTGGAATCTTTCAGCTCTCCTGAGGATATAAATGACACCTGACGCAAGCTGGACTCCCTCCAACAGGGAACTTCCTTCACTGCAAGCTACACAAAGAAGTTCTCCCACCTCAAGGAGGCCCTTCAGCTAGACAACAACAAAGCCTGTTATCTCTACTATTCTGGACTCTCCCTCAGATCCAAGAATTTCTGCTTCTCATAAGCTTCCAAAATCATATAAAGAAGTGATCAAAGAGATAAAGTCCTAGGGAAGACACTATGAGAAAACCTTGGCCTAGCAAACCACCCAGGTGGCTGCCATCCAAGTGCTTCCTCCTAAAGCCAACACTGAGAAAATCCCCCTATACCCAGGGGTGGTTCCAAGACCAGTTGGAGGCTTTATGCTCTCTAGCAAAGAGAAGGCACATCAAGTAGCTCATGAGCTCTGCTTGTACTATGGCCTGGCAGGTAACACATTAATATAATTGCCCTAAAGCCCGTCCAAATCCCTTTAAACCCCCTCTAACCCCCAACCATTGATGGCAGTTGAACAGGAAGGTAATAAAGAAGCTACTTCTCTCTACTCTTCAGTTCCTATAACAATTTCCTCCAGTAATATGGACACACAAACCACTGCACTGCTAGACACAGGAGCCATGGTAAACTTCATTGATCTCCTGCTCCTTGAAACCCTAGGCCTGCAAACCCAACCAGGGGAAACTTCTTGTCTGGCTAATGGTAGTACTCCCCTGGTATACAGAGTAGGCCAACCTACCACAGTAGAAATTGGTGGGATACCTTTTGAGCTCAACTTCTCAGCCCTGAAGGACCTGTCATTTCCAGTCATATTAGGGATGCCATTGTGGGAGAAAGTCAAGTGCAAAATTGACTGGGACACCCATCAAGTCAACATATCTAATAATGAAAAATATGGTAATGTGGTACTTGGGCAAACCACTGCCTCCTCCTCAAACCTTGTGGAGATTGTGCCCACCCTGGAGAGCACTCTAGCCTAATATGAGGATATCTTCAGTGAAGCCCCCCTGCAGACCCTACCTGAAAAAAGGGCAAGTGACTTATGCATCAAACTCATTCCCAGAGAAACACCCAAGTGGGGCAAGGTCTACTCCACCACACATGCCCAGGGGATTTTCTTGAAGGCGTACATATTAGAGTTGGTTGCCAAGGGCCACATGAGACGCTCCCAGTCCTCATGCTCCTCCCCAATTTTCTTTGTTTAGAAGAGCAACAGAGGACTGCAGTCATGTGTAGACTACAGATCTCTCAATGTCATCACAGTAAAGGACCACTACCTGGTCCCCTCTGCTGAGCAACTAAATAATTGCTTGGCAGGATCCTATGTGTTTTCCAAACTCAAAATCTGCAATGCCTACAATAAGTTCCAAATTTCCAAATGCAATGAATGGGAAAAAGCGGTTCTCACACAGTTTGGACTATACAAATATCTAGTCATGCCCTCTGTCTTGTGTGACGCACCCTCAGTGTTCCAAGAACTCATGAACAAGATACTGTTTGAACTTCTGGACATTTGGGTAGTTGTATACCTTGATAATAACCTGGTATACTCAAAGAATGAGGCTATCCACCTTAAAGATCTTGAGAAGGTTTTGTCCAGACTCCATAAGGCTAAAATCTATTGCAATAAGGAAAAGTGTGAATTCTTAAAACCAGAGGTGGAGTCTCTTGGCTACACCATCTGTAGGGGTGGTTTTGCCATTGCTACATCCAAGGTTGCTGCATTACTAGAATGACCTACTCCAAAATTCAGCACAAATCTTAGAGGATTCCTAGGCCCAGAAAACTTCTGCAGGAAGTTCATCAAGGACTTTGCCAAGATAGCCCACTTGCTCACTACACTCACAGCCAAGAGTGTACCATTTAAATGGTTGGACACAGCCCATAAGGCATTCAAGACTCTTAAGGTAGCCTTCACCTCTGCCCCAGTATTAAGGAGACCAGACCCCAAGCCCCAATTTTTTGAAGACCAATGCGTTGGGCTTTGCATTAGGGGAGGTCCTGATTCAGGAAGAAGAGCCTGAAGTATACCACCCTGTGGTATACTTCTCCAAGAAGCTGTTGGACCAGAAACACAACTACAACGTCTACAAGATGAAATTCATGGCAATTGTGAAGGCTTTTGAATATTAGCAGAGATATCTGGAAGGGGCCAAACACACTTTTATTGTCTGCACTGATCACAGGAACCTTCTGTACTTCACATAGAACAGGAAAATCTGTTAACGTTTGGCTAGGTGGTCCTTGGACTTGTCTTCTTATGACTTCAAAATAAGTTACATCCCAGGTCATACCAATGAAGCTCCAGATGCCCTCAGTCAAAGAGAAGACCTCAAAATGGGGATCACTCATATAGTCATTTCAACATTCATCTTGCCCTTAAATCCAAACAATTCTTGCTCACAGTCCTAGGCATCTCCCAATCCATCTCCACATTGGAAAATGAAATCAAAGCAACTCAGAAAGACTCAACAATGATCCAAGGGATAGTGACCAAGATGCTTCTTCCAACCCAAACCACAACTACAAGCTGTGACAGGGACTACTATTCAGACACAACCACTTGGTGATTGCCCCAGGAGTGAGCCAAGACCAGGTCCTCAAAAAATCCACAACTCTCCACTGGGAGGTCACAGGGGGGGTAAAGAAAATCATGGAAATACTCTGGATGAACTACTGGTGGTCTTACATGTTCCCACAGGTGAAGAACTACATCAGCCAGTGTATGTCTTGTATGAGGAATAAACACTCCACACAGAAATCCTATGGACTCCTTCAATCCCTCCAGATTTTCACAATGCCCTAGGAATCAATCTCCATGGATTTCATCACTGATCTCCCTCCAAGTCAAGGTTTAACCAGCATCCTGGTATTTGTGGATCAACTCATCAAGGCTGCAGAGCTTGTGGCTTGTTCTAGTGGGATGGCCACCACAGCAACCGCCCACCTGTTCCTTGAGCACATATACAGACACCACAGCCTCCCCAAGGATATTGTTTTAGACAGAGGAACCCAATTCACTTCCAGGTTTTGGGGAAAGATAATGAGGCAGCTCCAGATTAAGCTGATAATGTCTATTGCCTTTCACCCCCAACTGACAGACAGACAGAACACATTAACCAAATCTTGGAAGCATACCTCTGTGCCTATGTTAAAGCTAAACAGGACAATTGTTCAGAATTGTTGCCCTTAGCTTAGTTCAGTTACAATAGCTCCTACCACTTGAGAACAAAGATGACCCCCTTCAAGGCCAACTACAGTTACTCCCTTCAAGGAATCCCAGCTTCAGGGCAACCAGGGGCTGTTCCTCAAGCCAATGATTACTTCCAGACCCTCTGAGACATCCAGGAGGAGCTCCAGAGTAACCTACATATGGTCCAACAACACTACAAGGCCCAAGCTGACAAACACCAGAGACCCACACCCAAGTTCCCTGTAGGATTCAATGTGTACCTGAACACTAAGAACCTCAAACTTAATTGGATGGGGTACAAGCTTGGGTCCAGGTGCATCAGTCCCATACAGGTTCTTCAGAAAATATCAGCCACTTCCTACATAAAATAACTCCCTGACCAATCCAGTGCGCACAACATGTTTCATGTATCTATAAGAGAGGGGGGCTAAACTAACTAAGTTTGGCTCCAATTCTGGGAGGAGGATCCACCAAGACACTATCCAGTGCAAAACTGGTATGGCTGCTCAAAGTGGCATCCAAAGAGAGGACATAGGAGATAGTCAGGGGAAGTAGGAGTCCAAACCTATCAAGATGATTTTGCCTAGCAACCAGGGAGTGTGCTTTGGGGCGTGCTCTGAGGTACCCAATCCCTCCTCCAGAACTGTATGCTCTGGGTCCACAGAAGGGGGGCATAGGGGAATTCAAGCTTGGGGAAACTGAGGGGGCTATCTCATGGATAGATAGTTTGAAGTCATCACAGGTGATACTCCTGACAAGGTTCTTGTTGGTAGCAAGAATGTCTTGAGCGCGCCTGGGAATTTCCTCAAACATTTGTACTAGTTGGAAAGAATTGCTCCCTAATTAGTGGAATGAATAAGAAATATGACTCCAGAGATCTGGAGAAGTAGTCCATATCATCACCAACATAGGGGCCAAGGTGAAGACCATAAACTTAAAAAATGGGGCTAATATTTTTAGTGGTAAAAAAACAACAAGATAATTGGGGAACTTCCCATGTATTGGACTGGACAATCTGAGTCTCCAGGCAAACCAGGGGATCACTTGTGATAATTAGGCTTGAGAGGGACAACAGCCACAAGCTACAAACTTCAACAGCGGGCAGGAAGTGCTTCTTGAAGCGTATATAAAGGCTGGGACAGCAACATAGCAAAAGGAAAACAAAACCAAACTTAAAATAGATAAATATACAAATTCTACTACTAAAATTAAGATTAAAATCAATTTTTCAAAAGCAATAGCAGAAAGCGTAAGTATTAATACTAATTTTAACTTTAGGAGCTCCAAAAGAGACACTGGATGTCAGGAAAAGACTGAGAAGGTAAGGAATAACAAAACCTTTTACTAACAAATTATAGGAAATAAAGAGCTAAAAGAAAGAGCCTCCTGTCTTTGAAAATTATGTTTGGTAAAGTTAAATCTTTTAATTTGAAAATGAGCAAGCAGGGGACTTTCAGTCTCCTGTTTTGCTTTAAGCAATGGGATTGAAATTCAGGAGTCACCTAGCTCAGGGATTGAGTTTTATTGGCCTGAGGATAAATTTTGCAATGAGAAATCCAATAGGTTGGAATGTTTCTCAATAATTTCTGACTTTGCCTCTGATTGGCTGTTAACCCTGGAATGGTTCATAGCAGCATCTAATCCAGTTGAATTAGAATTTGTTGATTTACTAAGAGCGCAACCCGATTGATAGCATCTTATTTGTTTTAAATGTGGACAAGCCCAAGCCAAAAAATAATCCAAATCAATCAGATATTCCTCCCAGGTGGGAAAATTAAGCTGATCATTGGTGGTTGCCACCTGAGAAGGATACACCAGAAAAATTTCTTGTCAATTTGTGAGCCAAATCCTCAAGGGAATTAAGAGGGTTGGCTTGATTCTGAGCGGTTTTCTTTGTTTGGCGTGAAAAGATTGTCCTATCCAAGGCTAAAGGGCGGAGTGACTTTACAGTATCCAGGCTAACAGCAGAAAAAGGACTCCACCACACCACCATGTTGAGAACTTTAGACCCCCACCCAAGATTCTACAACATACATCAGAATGAGAAGTAGATGTGGTTCTAGGTTACCAAAAGGTCTATAACCAGACCCAATATCTTGTCTCTTGGGTAGGATATCTGTCAGAGTCTAAATTGTGGGAAACAGCCTCCAACCTGATCAATGAACCCAAAAATATTGCCCAGTACCATCAGGGGAAGATCACTCTGGGAGGGGAAGGAAAGGCAAATGTCAGGAATATTCCTGACATTAACCAAATTTCTTCTAAGATACCAAGTTGGGGAAAAATAGAAATTTCCAGTCCAAAAATTTGCCTTTTATTTGGATTTTCTCCCATTAAATGGGAAAATAAAAATAAAGTCAAAACTGAACTCAGAAAACCCTGGAACAATTAATCATCTTGGCAGGTGCCTGCCAGCCCCCGCTTGCCCAGCCAATTGCCAGTGGGCCTGCTGCCAGTCCCCCGCCCACCCGCTTGCTCCCCAGGTCCCAGCCGCCTGCCAGCCACCCACCCAGGCCCCAGTCTTCACTCCCCAGTCAATCAAAGAGCACATTCACCTTTGGCTAATCAAATAAGTCCCTGGCCACAGGGCCAAAATTGGAGAACATTCCCTGTCCTCAAGCACAATAACAAACACAGTTTTGAATTTGGATAATAATTCTGCCACAAGCCAATGGGGACCTGAAGCCCAGGCCACATGATCAGATCCAAACTCCAGCCAAGCCAACCTTTCTGAGATCAAAATAGATTCTAAAAGAAACTTGGTCTCTATTCTTTACCTATCATCAGGCCAGCAAGAGGTTATTGGCTCACCTCAAGAATTTCCAAACCAACCACAGATAACAGAAGAACAAGAATTTGTCCCTATTCTTAGAGCCCAATTCCCACATTTACCCTCCAGACTCTTGGGGTCCCCAATCCCCTGTTTTTACTCCCACTTTCAAAACTTTGCAGGGTGGGGGCAAATATAAATAAAGGATCCTCTCAATGATGACTTGTGCTATTATTGAGAGAAATACCCTCCTAAATAAATTTATCTTGAATCTACTCCTTAAAGAAAACCTTTAGATTAGTTTGAAACTTCCACCCTCAATCCCCAAACAAGTGAAGATAAATCATCTCATCTTTACAGCTATGCTTACAGATTTCCTTTGGATTGGAGGGTACAAACAAGAACCTGGAATCTTTGGGCCCTCACCTTAAAGGTTTGACCAAATATACTACAAAGACCCTGGCCACCTCAACTCTTTGCACACTGGTTCTTGGCCTCCCCTTGTGTTGCTGCACTCCACCTTGTCCATTGTAGTGTACACCTCCATCTAATATGTACTGATATACTTTTCAGAAAGCTTTGGCAGGTATAACATCCACACCAAGGTATTCTGATGATTAATGACCATCTATTTTATTGTCACTGCCTTGATAGGATGCTAACTTGCCAACCTCCAACCATACCTCTTACAAGTAGTACCAACAATGTTTGGTATTTACACCTTCATTCTGGTGTGCTTCTTGAGGTTTGAGGTGTGCATACATCTCAGGGTCATCAACCCAGACAGATGGTGCAGAGAGGGCAAAGGACTTGAACTTAAGGCCTTCTACAACAGTCTTCTGGAAGTTTTGAAGATGCTCAATAGTCTCCTCAGATGTGTTCAGCATCTCAACCATCAAGGCCTTTGCAGACACCTTATTGATTCTATTGCCTGTTAAGACAGATGATTTGACTTTTTTTGACCTTGCAGTCAATTTCTTTAATCTCTGCAACTGCAGAGTTGAGGTCTTTTTGTGTATTTTTTGAGTTCTCCCATATAATTTTTTACTAACCTCTGCATTTGTTTTTATAGCTTCTACCCCAATAAAATCTGTGTTATTATGATTTTATTGCCTCTTTGCTTATCCCTGTTTATTTTCTCATTCTCTACAATATCCCAACTTTTTAACCATTTTGTATATGTTTTATGCATATCTCAATATGTTTTGTTTTCTTTGTGTTGGCATTGCTTCCATAATTGCCATATTATTTTTAGCAATTTAATCAGCCCTTTGTGAAAATATTAACATCAATTTGGTATCAGCTAGATTTAAATTAGAAAATTATACTTTATTGTATTTAGAGAAAGTTGTTGCTGATTCAAATTCAAAACCTTAATGATAAAATTTAAGCCAACAAGGATCCAAGTGAGAAAGTGATTGTTGTGACATGAAGGGTCATTCAATAATTCTTTGATGTATGTGCACTAATTAATCTTATTGGCTGATTGTTTTGCTATTGTGCGCCATTGTCACTATGGCAAGTTGTTGGTGGACTAGTGCCCAATAAGCTTCTGGGCTAGCACTAGTCCACCAATAACTTGCCACAGTGGCAATGGCGCACAATGGCAAAACAACCAGCCAATCAGATTAATTAGCGCACATGCATCAAAGAATTTTTGAATGGCCCTTCATGTCACAACAATCACTTTCTCACTCAGCTCCTGATTGGCTTAAATTTTATCATTGAGGTTTTAAATTTTATCACTGAAAACTTCTTCTATGTAAAGTTACTCCCCCCTTTAGCCTTGTATAGGACAATCTTTTCACATTGTACAATTAAAACTGCTCAGAATCAAGCCAAACCTCTTAATTTCCTTGAGGATTTAGCTCACACAATTGACAAGCCATTTGTTCTGGTATATCCTTATCAGGTGTTAACCACCAATTATCAGATTTATGTTCCCACCTGGGGGAAACTCTGATTAATTTGGATTATTTGTTAGCTTGGGCTTGTCCACATTTAAAACAAATAAGATGCTATCAATCAGGTCGCGCTCCTAGTAAATCAACAAATTCCAATCCAACTGGATTAGATGCTGCTCTAAACCATTCCATTGCTACCAGCCAATCAAAGGCAAAGCTGGAAATTACTGAGAAACTTTCCAACCCATTGGATTCCTCATTGCAAAATTTCTATTGGAACCAATCAAATCTGACCTTTGGGTCAGGTGACCTTGAATTTCAAAGCTCATTTCTTATAGCAAGACAGGGGACTGAAAGCCCCCTACTTGCTCCTTTTTTCAAATCAAAGTTTTAAACTTTCCTATCTATTGTTTTAACTTTGGGACCTTTTTTGTGTCCCCTTTAGCCCTCTGGCTTTGTTAGTAGAATTTCATGTTATCCCTTACCTTCCCAGGCCTTCCCTTGTTCCTGGTGTCTCTTTCAGAGCTCCTAGAGTCAAAGTTAGTATTAGTATATACACTTACCTCTCTTGCTTTTGAAAATCTAGTTTAAACTTTAAATTTATTAGTAGAATCTTCATAAATACTTACTTTAAGTTTAGTTTTGTCCCTCATTTGCCTTGCTGTCTCTGCCATTACATATACATTCAAAGTAGCACCTCCTGCTCTCTTTTAAAGTTTATAGCTTGTGGCCTCACCCCCTCTTCTTAAGTTTTAAATACAGATTCCCTGCTGCAATATTTCCTTTTCTTGCCAAGTTTTCCACAAAGAAAAGCTGAAAATTCTTTTTCCCTTTCTCTTCTTTGTGAAATGTTGGTCTCCTTGATGAATTTTGTGGCATTCACCCTGGCACTTGCTTTGTGATGATATGGACTACTTCTCCAGATCTCTGGAGTTGTATCTCCTATTCATTTTGCCATATAGGGAGCAACCCCACCCAATTTATGCATATATTTGATGACATTCCTGGATGCTCCCAGGATATTCTTGTTACTAGTGAGAGACTATTAAGAAGCATCACCTGTGGCAATCTTGAATTATATGCCCTCAAATTGGTCCCATTGAAGCCCCCAAGCTTGGATTCTTCAATGCCTCCCTTCTCTGTGGACCCAGGTACTTAGGTCCAAGAAGAAGCGCTGAATATCCAAGAGCACACTTGCAAGAGCGCCCCCTGGTTCCTTAGCAGGATTATCTTGATGGTTTTAGACTCCTGCTTTCCCTGACTATCTCCTGTGTCCTCTCTTTGGACGCCACTGCAAGAAGCCATACCAGTCCTGCACTGGATGATGTCTTGGTGGATCTTTACCTCAGGATGGGAGCAACACTTAGTTAGTTTAGCCCCCCTCTCTTACACTCTAAAAACAATAAACTTTATATTTTTCTAATTTAAATTTAGCTGATCACCAAATTATTGCTAATATTTTTACAAGGGGCTGTGTAAAGAGCTAAAAATAACTGTGTTCTGGATCTAGATACATGGCATAGTAAATATATAATTTTATAGAAATAAGCTGAAAATAAAGAATAAAACCAACTATAAACAAAGAGAACATGAACAATTGAAATTTAAAATAAAGATAATATAAATAAAAAAATGTTTGGCAACAGGGGGTTTATTGGGGCGGGGAAGAGTGATTCCTAGTAGGCAGAATAGCGCAGGAAGGAAGACGTAGAGGCAGTGCTGGCCTGGGGGGTCTGGGATTGGGTGGGTGGGGCTGGAAGGTGGGGGGTGAGGGTGGCAGGGGTAGAGGCAGGAGAATTGCGTGTGATGGCTGCCATATACCGCTGGTGGTATTTCTTGTATGCCATTGGTTGGATTGGCTGATGGGTGGCTGTGGCATGGGGTGGGAGGCGCTTATCCTTACATGATTGGTTGTCCATGTTCACATGGAAAACCATTTGTGCAAACAAGTCAGCCATTATTTGGCAACCAAAGAGAGACTTGTGGTCTAGGACATCAATATAAAGATCATTAAATGCCTGTGGGCAGTTCTCCCAGAGTATGTCTTCAATGTTAAGAACACAACATCAGCCAGATGGATATCAGTGTGGCCAGCAGGGTAGACTAAGTCCTGATGTCCACATCCCTGGATTACCTCAAGGGTGGTGGAGATACCCTCCATCTGGTGGCTCAAGAAAACCTGGTGGGTGGAATTTGAGCTATTCCAGGAGTCAATCAATTCACCAAGGATGTGACTGTACTAATAGCCATTGGTTAAATCAGGGTTTGTCTGATAATAGACAAAACCCTTGGCCAAAACAGCCAGAAATGCACCAATAAAAGTCCCCCTCTTGACCTTCTTCCTTCCTTTCTGGGTGGCGGTTTTTCCTTGCTTGCCAAGATTGTCAAAAGCTACTGATAGCTTGTAATATGAGATAAACATGATGAAATCTGATAGACTTATCAAGCATCAAACTAGAGTGGACTCAATGGCGGGATTGTATGGGGAATCCTCATTGCCATCCCATTGGTTACTACCAAAATTGGTCAATACCCTGATTGAAGCCACTTTTCCATACATCCAAAGCTGCACAATGCGCTCAGAAACCCATATGTCATGGTGTGCAAGTTGTTTCTGGACCTGGGTTAGGGGAAGCTTGGGATCCCGCTATAGGAGATTGAGCATTATTGTATATGCCTTGTCAATCTGGGACTCTGGGGCCTTCTTGGGCTTCTTGGCTGTCCTGATCAGGCTTCCCTTATTCATCAGGTTATTGAATTCTGCATGATAGTGGCTTGGGTAAATTGCAATTTTTCAGTAATTTGGCCCCATGTCAAACCACACAGGTTCAGTGCCACAATTTCTTGGTGAACTTGGGCAGTAATGATTCAGATTGTGTGCTGGGCTGCAGGAGCTGAAGCCTGATTGGCTGAGGGGGGAAGGTTGACTGGTGGCAGGAAGCTGTTCCAAATCAGGGTTGCTGTTCTGATTGGCTGGTTGGTTGGCAGCTTGTGCAGGGGTGGGTAAGAGAGCAAGGGGAGAGCTAGACTTTAAGTGACTATCAAACAAGTCAAAGCCATAGGGTTGGGGGTCAAGTACAGGTCAGCTTCCTTGTTGCCTGCATCAAAGGCTTGGATGTAAATAGGTGCCGCCACATTCTGAGCCTCACCTCCATTGAAGCTGGCTTGGCTGCTGGCGCTGTTGAAAATGTTTCTGTTGAAAATGTTGTTGCTAGGAAAAACCATTGTAAAAAAACTAGGATAAAACCAATAAAAGTAGAAGTTTAAAATTTTGACTTTATTTTTATTGATATCACCAGTCTATAAATAGAAAGTTCTCAAAATCATTATATACAAATAAGGATCTACAAAAATGAATAAAACGCCTCTGTTCCTAAATTGGATAGCTGTTAATTGGCTGTTAAACTGTTATAATTCTATTTTAGGCTGCTCATACTACACATCTTGTGTGACTTCATTTTGTTTTGTGTTTGTGAAATGTCGCTTCTAGATTGCTCTAACTTTGTTTTTTATCTTTCTGTTGGTGTCTCATATGAATCCTGGTTGGATTATAATATATTCCAGAACAGCATACATCCATTTCACTTGATGTGCCAGTCCATTTTGTTTGTGGTTTGAACTATGCGGCTTGATGTTTGATATAATTTTGTATTATGGGCTAGTGAAACTTTGTTTTTGGTTTGAAAGTTCATTTATTAACCAAAAATATTTAAATCAATTGAATCCTGAATCACACACAACTTGGATTTTGTTTAAATCTGATGTATTTTGGTTGTCACCATAGCTTTTAAACCTACTGTAACTAGTTAATTTTTAAAAATAAAATTGTGTTGTGCTGCAACTTGGGGAGCATGTGTATTAGAAAATGACCTAATCCCTAAAATAATGACCCATATGTTGACAGGTTGATTTAAACTGTGATGCATCTTTAGAATAGAGGTTAATCTTAAGTGGTTAGGTATACTTTAATTTTTAAAAAAAATATTAAATACCCAGGAACATTATCTTTATGGGATGTCCTAAAATTGTGACTGTTGTATTTTATCATCTGCCAGATGATATCCTAAGCCTTCTAACATCAGGAGAGTACAGAGAACCTGTGGCTTTGGCGTAACCTGCAGCCCAGAATATTTTGTTGTCATCAGAAGTAGCAAGTCTGACAGGGCCCAAGGCCCAAAGGATTTGGGATGGTTCTTCCTACTTCTGGATATAGGTTCATAAGTTGTTGTCTCTATATTTTACTATAAGAATTAATACTGTATGGAACAGTATGATCTTTTGCTCTCCACTTAATTAGAATCAAACTAGGGAAAGGATTTGGAATATCATCTCTTTATTAGAAGACTGATATTGAGGCTGGCCCAGCTGATTGCATTTATCTGAGTTAGCTCAGGCCTAACCTTGGGTGTGTGCGGTTTGTAACGGAAGCTTGCTTGACAACTTCCACAGCTCAGTATTCTTTCTGATCTGTGCAACTGTCCCTCAATCTTAGTGGAGTAGCTATGGACCACATTTAAGGTGGCTAGCTAGCCTGACTGGCTACTAGTTGGTGGAGATGATTGTTCCTCAATCAGAGCTATTCTAATATAATAGGCTCAGTGTAAAATTACTTTCCCATTTGTCTTTGGTTAGAACAATATTTCCCCATTGGATCAAGAAATCCTCTCAAATTCCTGCTAAACCCCTGAATTTTCTAAATGATTTAGCACATACAATTGGCAAGACATTTTTTTAGCTTACCTCTCCCAGGAAGCATCTGTTGACTCCCTGATTTATGTTCCTACCTGGGAAGAATCCCTGATCAATTTGGATTACTTGATGGTTTGGTTTTGTCCACATTTGAAGCAATTGCAAGATAATCAATCAGGTTGTGCTCCTTCCAAAACAACAAACCCCAATCCAGCTGAAGCTAATGGCCCCCTGAAGTATCTCTTAGGTGGCAGTCAATCAGAAATCAAGTCAGAAACTAATGACAAACTCTCCAACCCCTTGAAACATCCCAGCAAAATTTCTCTCCTGACCAATCAGATCCCCCACCTGGGCCAGGTGACCCTGCAAATTCAAGTGTGTTTCCTTAAAGCAAGACAGGGGACTTTTGGTCCCCTGCTTGCTCATTCTTTATACACATCAAATTTGTTGACTTTACTTTATTATTTTGTTTGTTTTGCTTCAGAACCAAAGCTTTCTACATTTCAAAGTGTTAGTATTAGTCATATACACTCTTATCTTTTTCCCGGTCTCCTTGATTCCCATTGTCTCCTCAAACCTACAGAGACTATTGTTAGTGTATAATAACTTGAAAACTTACTTTTGCTTTCAAACCACAACTTTGGATCTAATTCTTGGATTTGAAATTAGAATAAATTCCTACTCTTACCTGGAGTTTCTTCTGTTTTTGCTTTGCTTCAAACCTGTCTTACTTAACAGTTTCTTTAAATCTGTCCAAGACTTAGAGCAAGTTTTATCCTTAGCCTGGACCCAAACTCTTATCCCTAGGTTTAAGACCACTGTCTAGGGTCTAATTTCTATTGTATTTTGATACTTCCAACACACCAAAAGATTTAAAATTTTATGCATATTTTAAAAATGATAATCCCTGTTTTAAATTTCCTGATTTTTTCTTTAGCTCCTGTGTTGGTACTTGTTTGTGTTGCCTCTCCAGATCTGTGTCTTTGTCTGTCTTCCTCAGTTCATAATGTGGGAGAAGATTCTTCCAGACTATTGCATTTTCTTTATGATCTTCCTGGCCATGCCAGCAACTTTCTCTCCTCTGGTGAGATCCTGGTTAAAAGTCTCACATGCAACAATTTGGAGCTGTACTCCCCTGTTGTTGGCTTAGATGCTCCTCCCAATGAGGATCCTCTTGTGGTCCCTCCTCCCCAGTTAGCCAAGGAGATCCCTGATTTTTGCCAGGCCCCGGTACTTCAGAGTACGGCCCCTCACATACTCCCTGGGTGCTCACTGGATTAGGGTTGATGGGTTTAAACGCCTATTTCCCTTGAGTATCCCTGGTGTCTTCCTTATGGTCCCCTTTTAGAGCGGCCATTCCAGTGGTCCACTAGATAGTATCCTGGTGGTTTCTCTCACTGGGATGGGAGCTGAACTTAGTTGGTTTAGCTCCTCTCTCTCACAATCAGGGCCTTTTATCTTAGAGTTTTTGTCCTGACAGCCTAGTCCATGATGAACTCTTCTAGAAGTGTTTCAGATGATGGCCCATATGAAGGTCCTTGTTCTAGGATATAATTAAAGTTTAGAATAGTAATTATTATGAGAAGCATGTTTGAGGTGGTTGTTGAGGTAAACTAATTAATTGTACAATATCTTTATGCTTTGCTATTAATTAGTAATAGGGATTTTGTAAATGCAAGGATATGATTTGATCATTTGAATTCATTGATTTCACAAACCTTCAGCCCGCATTATTTTGTTGAAACCATTCCTAGGAGCTATTAACTTCTGGACCATGTTATTTTTTTGAAACCATTACTAAGAGTAATTACCGGCTGGCCCACATTATTTTTTGAATCCATTAATTAGTCAATATCCAGAAATCCTGACATGGAGTTCAAATATTTTAATTGATAAATAATTTTTTCACATATGTGTGTTTTGTTGTGGGCTTGGGATTTTCTAATGATGCCTAAATCCCCGTTAAAGAGGAATATATTTTTCACCAGCAGTTGGATTTTAATATATGCTGAATTGAGCTTGCTCATCTTGTGGCAACTGAGATTCCATCCTTGCCTGCTAACATATCTCACAATACACAGGAGACACTTGATGAGCCGCCCCATGACATGTCTAACGGCATGGATCAATCTGATGACAATGTCAAATTACAGGCACTATCTCCTAATTAGGAGCGCTGCCAATTAAACATGCTGATCCCCACGCAAGTTATTCCATGGTCCCAAACCTTATATGGGACCTGCCACTGTGACACTTCCTGGTGGCCTTATGGTTTTCCCAGTATAGTGTCAAAACAGCAGGCTGGACCTGCCAGCAAAGCTCCAGATAAGTGGGTTCATGACCCACAATCCAATTATCCAGCCACTCAAAGCCAAGTTAGGAAGTTGACTCAAATTTCCAAATATAACAACATGAACAGAAGCTGATCCCCTACAGTGGATATCTTGTTTTGGTGCTTGACTCATTACAAGGATCAAGCCACCCCCCTTCACCATCCTACCAAGTGATCAACACTATCCTGTTCCTACTATCCACAATTCATAGTGACTATATAATCCATATCTCTCAATAAAGATTATTATCTAGTTTTCAAATATTTTTCCCCTTGTAACTCTGCTAAAACAGCACAGTTACAATATTGGTAGCAGAAGTAGGTTTCTCATCCTACTTTATCCCCCAAAATTCTGCCTGTTGCCTGTACTTGCTGCGGCTAGCAAATCCTTGATATAATCATGTCTGCCCCCCACTAGACTGGACACCGTACACACCTGGTGCTGAGATACCTGATGGCTTTGTTCTTTACCAGAACATGGTGATTCCACTTCCTGCCTTCAATGCCCTGTCAGCGCAAGGTTTTTCCAAGCACACACTGCCACGCCTCAAGCAACCAAAAAAACAGTATGCCTGCCTATGTAGTCCAGAGACTTTGAAGCACTGCCTTGGAACCTTTTGCTGGAGCCAACAACAATAACGCTGTGACATGGATTCAATCAGCCCAAAGCAAGCTGGCCCAAATGGAATGCCTGTAACAGTTTTGGATTGCTGAGATCTCCATCTGATTGACTCACAATGCTGGTACCTGGTGTGACAAGTGGCACAAAGAGCACATGGAGAAGAATTAGGATACCTTCAAGCAAGACTTCTTGGCAAGATTTGTGCTGAAGGATTCTGCACTCATGATTATACGCCAAGTAAAGAATCTAACCCAAACAGACACAGTGAAGGAGCTCACCCAAGCGTACAAGAAACTCTGACTATGTACCCCCTCTTATATGGCCTTTGACACTCCAGCAACCCACCTCACGTACTATGACACACTCAAGTCACATGTGATGAGACATGTAAACCTAACCAAGTGACCAACTTGAAAAGTCTGTACTGCAAGGAAGAAAAAGCAGAACAAACATCCAACGCTCTCCACAAGGCACAAAATGGAAAGAGAGAGCAACCCAAAGATTCTCACTCATCTGGGTGTTCCAATTGACTGCCCCCTGGTAACAACAACAATGCAAACCATAAACCTGCAGGTTCAAATGGACATAGAAAAGGAAGTAACAGCCAGTCAAACTGTACCCATTTCCGTATCCCCACCACACAAGACATACAAGACAAGGGAAAAGCCCAGGGAGAGCACTAAGCAAGCCAAGCTCTCCCTGCACAACCCCTGACTTTCCCAACAACAAGTACCAACCCAAGGACATGGACCAATGTCCAATGATCCAAGTACCCTCAACTAGGGCTGTGTTGTATTTTGGACGGCTGGCTCCTTTTCTTAAAAAGAGCACCCATGCAAAATCTGGAAACAATTTTGAGGGAGTCTTCTTTGAGAAGATTTGCTTGGAATTGTTTCCTTCCACACCCACAGAAGGGTGTGGTTGATTCAGATTTTTTTAAAATAAATTTTTATTTTTTTTCTCTCCTTTTTAAAAACTAAAAATAATAAATTTGAAATTAAAATTTTTGGTCAAAATTTTTTATTTTAAGTATATTTATTATATAACTTGTTGTGAATACCATTATTCACAATGTTTCAATTTTGCCTTTGGTGGGACATTTCAAAGACAAATCTCTTGCTTTTGCTTTTGCCTCTTGAAATGAGTTGATGACTGAATCAGGAAACACAATTGTTCAGTTTCTTGACTCTGTGCATCTCACTCAACCCACTCATGTTTGTGGCAAGTGATCCTACCGTCCTGGTAGTGTTTTGTGGTATTCCTAACCACTATATATTCCATTTTGTATTCACTAATAAAAGTTAAGTTCTATTCACCTTTTTGTCTTTGTGTCTCCAAATACTTCTGCGCCTCTCTCTAGCCACAACTAGTAGAGATTATTCTTCCGGGGCTGCAAGGTAATCACATAGCCTTCCCTTTCATCTAACCAAGACTTAGTACAAATCCAATCCTAAGGTTAGGATTTCCTGTTGTGTATCTGTGCCACGCCTCAGATCACAACAAAAATGGTGCTCACTACAGGGCTGTAAGCCCCTTGGTTATCCCTTTTGCATCCATGTTTTCAGGTCCTTTGCCTCTGCCTATACAAGAGCCAAATTCACCTGAAATTACTAGTCCTCTTATTGTGAAAGATATTTCCAACTTGTCTATTGTCCCTACTGTACTGAACCTCAGTAATGGTCCCTGCCTAGTTGCTTACCCCATGGGTACCCCTTACTTAGAACAAGTCATGTAGGTAGCCCTTGGGATAGCCCGTGAAGGAGCTATCCCTTGCCTTCAGCTGCAGTTCAGTTGGGCTGAATACTACAAATAAATTGTGGCTCCTCAATTTCCACAACATCTCCTCTCAGCAGCTGGCTCTGCTGAACACTTACTATTGTCCTTTGTGCAGCCTGCCTTGGCCCATCATCAAATGGTGTTGGGGCTCCACGTCCAAGAAATCTTGTCTCTACAAGCAGCTTTACTCATCACTGGGACCAGTTTGCTGCTTATCAACAGTGGATCTATTCCTTGTTTTCATTGGTATCTGACAATCAATGCAACTCTGTTACCTCCCAGACCTGTTTGATTAACTCTGTCAAACACATGTGCCAGACCATCCCCAGGTATGTGAGACAGCATCTACACAAGTTTTACCAGCTAGAACAACCCTGGCAAACTCAAGTAGATTCTACCTTGAACGCTTACCTCTCCAACTTTGAAAGACTTGTGCAGCAGCTCAATGCATTCAGCACATATTCTTTTGAGCAACTACAGCAAGTAGCATACTTTGCTGCTAACAACCTTAATAAACTCAGTACAGCGTTTGAGCAAGAGAGAGCTGCCACTGCTGCTACTATATCCAAACTCCAGAGTCAAGTGAATGAATTATCTACGCCCAAGCCAGATGTTCTGCCCTCTCCCCCTTCTGATGACTTAGTGGATTGAGAGAAGAGAATATGGGATGCTATTCAAGAGCTATATACATCTAATCCCAGTCAAGGACGTCCTACTGAAGCCCCTCAATCTGACCCCCAGGTGCTTGAGTTGACTGCCCAAGTTGCTGAGCTTTAGCAAGAGCTTGCTACCCTACACAAGATGATGGCAACTGCTTCTAGTCCAGTGGGGGCTGTCAACAAGGATGGTTATTGCCCTGGCTTACCAGGAGCCCCTCAAATCTAATGTGCTAGGGAACTAACTGCCTTAGCTAACAAGGTGGATCATTTGAAGCGGGACCATACTGAGCTGGATAGAGATGTACAAGAGATGAGTGAATTGATCAACTCTGTGAACAACAGGTTTGCCCCTTGTCTCTCAGTGGGGCCATCCCTTACTTCTTGACTGGCTGAGCTCTCCACAGTAGTGACCACCCAAGGTCAACGCCTAGATGCTACTGCACAACAAACCTCTCAAGCTGTCAATACGGGTGCCTGCGCTGTTGAGACCCTGACTACCCTCAAGGAAAGTGTTTGTCAGCTATGGGCTAGACAGCCCCCCTCTGAATCCAAAGCAGAGTTTTCCCTGCGTATAAATGTACTCAATAGCAACAATGGTGGCCCAACTCCCAAAAATCATTTTAAGCCTACCTTTAAGCAAGTCTTTGATCCCATAAACTCAACCATTGCAGCTTTCCTAACTATCTACAAAACTGCCATGAGACAAGCATCAGACAAGGTTAAGAACGAACAAATTCTGACCTGTCTACACTCAACTTGCCAGGAGGTGGTGATGCCTGAACTACCCACCATTGAGACGTGGGAAGATATGAAGCAGCTTCTGATTGACAAGTTTGGTGGTGACCTTAGCCTGGAAGTAAAAAAGGACACTTTTATGCACATTGCTTTCAATCCTAAAGAGACACTAGCTGAGTTTGCAGACAGATTCTACATGGAAGGACAGCAACTGATAACGAGCAGACAATTGACAGCCCATGAAGCTTACATGGCTTGCGCTCAAGCCCTCAAAGTTAACCAGCTTCTGTGCCTTCACTTCAAAGCCCATAAAGCTATGCTTTCCTCTATGAAGAGCATAAAGACGCTGTTTCAGGACATGCACCTCACTCATTCTGGAGAAGTTATTAGGGAAAGTTGAGCTGCTTCTAACTCTGGTTTGTCTTCCTGTGGTCCTTGCATTCTTACCATGAACTCGCAAAACCCCCTCAACGCCAAGGTTGCCACAACTGTGGTCAGATAGGTCACCATTCTCAAGTCTGCACCAACCCCTGGGTTGAAGGAGCTGATCCAAAAGGGCAGGCGGGAAAAGAGCATTCAACCTAGAGGCAGAGACGCTCTTGGTTGACAATTTGTCCCAGTCTCTTTCAATCCCTCCCTGTATATCTGACTCCAGGCCTGCTGATAATGAGGCCTCTCATATCCTCCTTTTGTTCCAAAATATCTCTGATGACTTTAACCTGGATAACTCTGATACTGATAACGCCAATGCATATGGGTACTCTGTTCTGGCTGTTCCTGAAACCATTAAAGTCCCCTATAAATTGCGCTCAGGAAAGACTACAACTACCTCTAAGCCTTTGCCTGAAGCCAAAGAAGTTTCTCTTGACCTTACCTCACTTAAGCTAAGAGGTTCCCTGTGCTAGTGGAGCCATCAGAAGAAGCGGCTGAGGTTGCTGAAGCTGTCTTCAAGAATGTATCTGTCTTGCTCCCTCTCCAAACTGTTTATAAGGAGTTCCCAGGGTTAAGATGCATGATTTAGAAGTGGGATAAGGAACTAGCAGAAGCTCAAGATATCTTGGCTGTCCTTCCACCCTTTGGTTGCACTACCACTTGAGTAGAGATATTCATTCAAAAAGTGAAGATCAAGGCCGTTTTAGACACTGGCTTGCCAGTTAACGTTGTCTCCTCCAAGCTAGTGAAGAAACTCAAACTCGCCCCTGACCTTAATTATCACCAGTTGTATGGCACAGCTGGACTGTCTATGACCTGCGCCATAGGGGCGTACTCTGCTCTACCCATGCAGTTTGGCAAGCTTCTTCTGGCTGCGCCAGCAGTTGTCTTGGAAATTTGAGAGTTACAATCTTTTAGTTGGCACTCAGTTCCTTAGGGAATACAATAGGATAATCAACTTGAAAGATGGTTATCTCTCTATTCTGGGATACAAAGTCCCTCTGATCTTTGAAGAGCCGGTTAAAGTTCCCGGGAAATGCCTCAAGACATGTGCCTTGGAATATCCCACTGGGGCTTTCAACCTCAAATATTGCACCCACTCTTCAAACATGAAATGTCCACCCATGGCTTGTCCTGCGTCTGAAGAGATACCTCTCCTAGCCACGTCTGCTGTCACCATCCCCCCTGGCTCTCAGGCCATTCTAGACTCACAGATATCATATGAACTACCTGAGCAAACCTTCTTGGAGTTGTACTCTCCCCCCTCATTAGGATGCAACAATTCTTACCTCTGTCCTGGGATCCTAGACGTATACCATAAGGATCATGTTCAATTGTTGGTAGCCAACCTGACTGCTCTCCCCATGACTGTGTCTAGGGGACAGGTTGTCAGATACAGCAAGTTGTTGGGCGCTCCTGATGTCCTGTCTCTTCATCCCTTTGGTACGTTCTAAGATTTTAACCTACCTGAGGATGAACCCCAAGTCCTATCCTTGTTCACTGTGCAAGACATTCCACAGCTGTCCCTGGTTCAACAAAAAGAGGTGCTAGACTTTCTAGACCAATTTTCTGACATCTTTGCTAAGGACAGTACCAACTATGGGTTAGCTAAAGGTGTTATCCATCAAATAGATACTGGCAACACCCCCCCTTTTATACTAAACCATATTATTGCAGCTGCGTAGAGGACGCCCAGGTATCTAAAGAGCTCAAACAACTGTTGGACGCTGGGCTGCTGGTACCTTCCAAAAGTCCTTGGGCATCCCTGCTACTCATCTTAAAGAAGAAAGATGGAGGTCATTATATTGTGATAGACTACTGCCAATTGAACTCCTTGACCAATAAGGACTTGTACCCTTTGCTGTGTATTGATGATGCTCTCTGATGTCTTGGAGGCTCTAAGTTTTTCTCCATAATGGATCTGGCATCTGGGTACTGGCAAGTTGACCTATTGCCCTAGGATTGCCAAAAGCCACGCTCATTACCTATGAAGGGCTTTTTGAGCCTACTTGCATGCCACAGGGACTCTGCAATGCCCCAGCCGCCTTCCAAAGGGCCATGTACTCCATCTTCCACAACTTGAAGCTGTTATGTGTCCTAGTTTATTTAGACAATATAACAGTTTTCAGTGCTACCTTCACCAATCACCTAGCTCATCTCAAAGAGGTGTTCATAAAGATTCAAGAAGCTGGCCTCAAGCTAAAGCCTTCCAAGTGCGCTTTCTTCAAGGAGTGTCTTGAGTTCTTGGGCCACAAAGTGACCCAGACAGGGATTTTTCCAATGACTAAGAAGGTTGAAGCTATTGACAAAATGCTTCCGCCCACCAACCTGCAAGAAGTACAAGTCTTTCTAGGGATGATGGGCTACTATAGACAGTTTATCCCTGACTTCACAAATACTAGTGAACCTCTAGTCCAGCTGTTATGTAATGTCCCTTTTGAATGGACTGCCAGTCAGCAGCAAGCCTTTGATACCCTTAAGCAAAAGCTCAAAGAGGCACCAATCCTAGTGTATCCTGACTATGATAAGGAGTTCATCCTATACACCAACGCTAGTGATCTTGCTATTGGGGCTATCTTGGCCCAGCTAGACAACAAGGGTGTAGATCATCCTGTGGCTTACACTTCCTGCATGCTGAACAAACATGAGAAGAATTATAGTGTCACAGAGAATGAGTGTCTTGCCGTGTTGCATGCAGCCAAGCAGTTCTGTCACTACATATATGGTACCCATTTCACAGTTGTCACTGACCACGTGTCACTTAAGTGGTTACAACAACTCAAGGAGCCTGAAGGTCGCCTAGCTAGATGGGCTATATGTCTACAAGGATACAACTTCACTGTGCTCTATTGCCCTGGGATTCAACACCAGAACACTGATGGGCTCTCCAGAATGCCCATTCTTGCGTTGCATCCTGCGGAGGCTGACTGGTTATACAAACTAATTGGATACCCTTCTTCTTGGGAAAGCAAGACAGAAGAGGTCCAGCTGGCCTTGTCCAAGCTATCCAAAGATACCCTCATACGCAAAAATCAGCTCTTCAAGAAGGTACAAGATCAATATCTTCCTTATGTACGACCCAGTCTTTGCCTCTTATTGGTGTTGCAAGCTCCTAAAGAGACTGGGCATGGAGGTATTGCCAAGACCGTTGACTGGCTTCAGAGGAATTACTTCTTGGAAAACCTTTGCCTGCTGATCCCAGACGTCATAGCTAGTTGCCACAACTACCAGCTGCAGAGGCCTTGAGCTGCTGCCCACAAATTCAATTTAGTTCCCCCTCAACATGCTTTTCATACTGTCAGCATTGACGCGGTAGGTCCTCTCCCCCGCTCACATTCTGGGTGTTGCTTTATTCTGATTTCTGTTGATCACTTCAGCAAGTGGGTATAGGCCTGCCCTACAAAGGACATCACAGCTAAGACAACTGCTGCCTTCCTGTTACAAGATGTTTTCTACCGCCATGGCTGTCCTCAAGTGTTGCTCTCAGGTAATGGGACTAGATTTAATGCTAAGTTGATAACCTCTGTTGTTGAAGCTTTGGGGTCACACCAGTCCTTCTCTGCCCCCTACAACCTTTCTACTAATGGGGCAGTTGAGCGTGCAAATTCAACACTGGTCTCTATTATGAGGAAGCTCACCTACTCTGACGCTGCCAACTGGGACCTATACTTACCTGCTACCCTCTTTGTGTACCGCCTTAGCAAACATTGTGTCACTGGATACTCCCCTTTTACTATGCTGTATGGGCAAGAGGCTACTACCACATTGCTTTTGGGGGGCCCCTGCTTTCCTCTGATAAGGCCATGAATCCTGACAACCACATCAAGGATCTAGTCAACCACATAATTGATATACAGGCCACTGCCTACACTTCTGCATACAAGACTAAGATGCTTGAGCTTTCTCTCAATAATGCTGGACACTCTCTCTTGCCTGAATTTGATGTTGGTGACCATGTACTTTATACCCTCACAGAGTAGGTGGGCGCGCACATAAGTTGGACTCTCTGTGGATCAGCCCTTTAGAAGTGACCTTTAAACGAGGGTCCAAATACACTGTAAAGCTCCTCTCCAGTGGACGTCCTTTTCCTTGAGTGCATGCCAAGTTCCTCCTCAAGTAACACCTCCCTAAGGTCAATCTAGGGGAGGGCAATGTTGTGAATATCACTATTCACCATGTTTTGATTTTGCCTTTGGTGGGCCATTTCAAAGAAAAATCTCTTGCTTTTGCTTTTGCCTCTCAAAAGGAGTTGATGACTGAATCAGGAAGTACAATTGTTTGGTTTCTTGACTCTGCACATCTCACTTGCCCCACTCATGCTTGTGGTGAGTGATCCTACCGTCCTGGTAGTGTTTTGTGGTATTCTTAATCACTATATATTCCATTTTGTATTCACCAATAAAAGTTAAGTTCTATTCACATTTTTGTCTTTGTGTCTCCAAATACTTCTACGCCTCTCTCTAGCCACAACTAGTAGAGATTATTCTTGTGGTGCTGCAAGGTAATTGCATAGCCTTCCCTGTCATCTAACCAAAACTTAGTATGAATCCAATCCTAAGGTTAGGATTTCCTGTTGTGTATCTGTGCTGCGCCTCAGATCACAACATAACTCAAAAATCCAGAACGCAGAAAGCCTTCCAAGACCTTCTTTTTTTAAGATTTTGGATTCCCTCAACATAGGGGAATCCAAAAGATGGGTCCAGGTAAGGGAGGACAGGACAATTAAGGCATTTGTCTTAATTGTCCCTTTTTGTGGCAAACATAGCCCTACCCTCAACAGACCCAGTACTTTACACCATCTCCAGACATCCCAATAAACTGATGTCTTATCCTTTCCAATTTTGCAGTCACACAGGCTCAGTACTCCTGGACTTGGGTGCAGACCAAACCCTAGTCAACAGCAGCTTTGTGGACAAGTTCAAGCTAATCAATAATCCTTCACAGATTAAGAACATGATTTTAGCTGATGAACATCACATTGCTGTGACAAGGGAAACTGCCCCATTCTCTGTCATGCTAGAGAACCTGCATTCCACCATCCAGGGTCCCGTCATCAATTTTCCCAAGTTTTATATTGTGCTGGGACTGGACTGGTTGTGAAGGAACAACCCCCACGTAGACTGGGCAACCTTGGTACTAACTATCAAACGTGAAGGCGTCAATCACCAGATTTACCCTGACTCAGTGGACCAGCTCCTGCAAGACCATGTCTTTGTACGCATCACAGAGACCCTGGAAAAACAAGAAAGTCTCAAGGCAATTGACTGGGACTCCTGCCAGTAAAAGATCATATATTTAAAGGACCACCAAGATACCACTATGCCTCAGGATTGCAAAATTGTAGCCTGCTATCCAGAAATCTTCAAAGAGGCTCTACCTGGGTTTTCACCAGAGAAACACATCCAACACTTCATCCAACTCAAGGGAGCTGTACCTAAGGCGCAACCCATTTACCACCTTACACCAAACAAGGACAACACTTTATGTGTCTACCTCAAGGAGGCATTAGAGAAGGGACTTATCTGCCCCTCACAGTCTCCCTTTAGTGCGTCCATATTCTTTGTAGCAAAGAAAGATGGCACCCTACGCCTAGTCATGGACTACCAAGCCCTAAACAAAGTTACTATCAAAAATTGTTACCCACTACCACTCATTGACAATCTCTTCAATGCCTTGGGCGGCTCCACAGTCTTCTCCAATATTGACCTAACCGCTGGTTACAACCAGATCTGTATCAAGGAGGAAGATATACCCAAGACAGCCTTCTGCACTAAATATAGTTTGTACAAGTGTGTGGTACTCAACTTTGGAATTACCAACGCCCTGTAAACCTTTGTGACCTTCATGAACAAGGTGTTTACCCCCCACATTGGCAAACACGCCTTGGTATATTTGGATGACATTATTGTCTATAGCCCCTTGGTAGAGCAACACCACAAGGACTTGGAGGCAGTCTTTGCCACCCTAGCGCAACATAAGCTACTGACCAAGCCCTACAAATGTCAGTTCTTCTTCAAGAAGTTACCCTTCCTGGGACATGTAGTGTCCCAGGAAGGGCATCAATCCTGACAGCCAGAAAATCCAGGCCATTTACAAAATGCTACCTCCAAAGGACAATTCTGGACTCTGCAAATTCTTGGGAATAATTGCCTATGTATGATGGCTCATACCCAACTGTGTTGTCCTGACTGCACCCCTGTCTGCCATAACTAGCGCCAAATCTAAGTTTTTATGGAGCCCCCAACATGACCTCTGTTTCAGACGTCTTAAGGAGAAGCTCACAATGGCACCCATTCTGCAATACCTCAAACACAACAGGGAATATAAAATGGAGACAGAAGCCTCTGATGTATCCATTGGAGGAGTACTACAAATCAAAAACAATGATGGTGACTTTCTGCCCATAGCCTATAAATCACGCAAACTGACAGATGGCAAGTGCCAATACCCTATACATGACAAAGAGTTGTTAGCAATTGTGCACTGCCTGGTCAAATGGCGTTGTTAACTATAACAACAGGAGAAATTCATGGCACTGACCAACCATAAGTCCCTTATATACTTCAAAACACAAGCAAACTTATCCCGTTGTCAAGCCCGCTGGATGGAACTCCTGGAGCAATTCAATATGATCATACAATGTAAGCCTGGTTCAGAAATTGCCATGGCAGACAAACTCTTGCACCTGTACGTCAGAGTCACAAGAGGCAAGAATGGGCTCAACCCAGACTGGCCTCTCCTGGTGCTCTGGACAAAGGATGAGGGTTTCCCCCCGCACTATGGACATAACCAAAGAAACAATCATTAAGAACAAACACTTATTTGCAGACATGTATGGGACCATGCATCAAAAAATGACCAACAGGACCACCATCCCTTACATCCCTATACATCAGCAAGTCAACACCACCATACATTACCACAGAGACCTAGGATACACTAAAAGCCGCAACCTCTACAAATTCCTCAAGCATAAAGCTTGGTGGCCGACCCTATACCGGGATGTCCAGGAAGTCTTAGACCAATGCAAAGTATGTGAGAAATTTACAAAAGCAACACCCCACCTAAATCAGTATTACCTATCCGCTTGCAACTGCCCTTCAAGGTATGACCCCTAGACATTGTGGGCCCCATTCCAGGAAAACACAATGAAAAAAATACATCATCACTGCAATAGACTTTGCCAATTGATGGCCAGTGAAACAAGCAGTAAAAACACACACAGGAAATGATGTGTGTAAATCATATGAAAAGAAATCATCAGCAAGTTCGGAAAGCCAGAGCTCCTGATAATCAACAGAGGCAAAGAATTGACCTCTGAAGATACCAACATATACCTTGCTAAGAATGGGGTCTAGCACACAGTGACAACACCTTATCATCCACAGGCCAATGGACGTGTGGAGCAGCTGAATGGTAGCCTCATAAAAGCCCTAGCCAAGCTCACTGCTGGGAGACATGAGGACTAGTATAAGCAGCTACCAACTGCATTGCTTATATGCCGGACCCGTGTGAACAGATCCACCGGGAAAAGCCCCTTTGAGTTAGTTTATGGCTTAAAGCCCAATATCTTCCAAGCACTATCAGGACCAAAGTTGGAGATGCCCAGCAATGTTCTACCCCACTCAGATTCCAAGGTCATATAGGCCAATAATGATCAATCAGAAAGAGAAGAAAAACATCTAGAAAAGATCTTTGTCCCCATCCAAGACAGACACAAGGTTGGCAACAAAGCCTGGGTCATGAATTCAATAAAAGTAAATTACATCCAGAAAAAGTAGGCCCTGCCATCATCCTAAAGGTAAACAAAAACAACACTTACCTTTGATAAGGAGCGCCTTTTGGGGAAGCTTTGAATATATAATTAGGAAGAGAAGAAGTATATTTTATTGGATAATACTTTAGACTTATATAGCTTTAGCTGTGGCAGGGATTTTAGTTGGATCAAACCCAGGGGCTGGTCATGTGCTGGATGGGTTTGAGTTACTGGGTAGCTGGACAGTTATGTGATATTGGTTTGTTGCCATTTCTTGTATGTCAAATGGTATATTGGAAATGCACCAAATTGGGCAATGACTGGATGTTAGGTGTGATGGTGATAACCAAAATACTTGTATATCCAGACCCTCAACACACCCCTCCCTTAAGGAATTACTCAGGTACATCAGGAGGGGGCTTTGTCTTGACGGCTGCCGCCTGATGTTCCTGGAGTTGTTTACTAGTAGGCACCAACTGGGTCAAGTGTTCCCCTTTTCTAGGGTGGAGGCAAGATCTGTGATACTTTTTGGTGATGGGCTCTTTGGCACCATGGAGCTTAACCAGGTAGGTGTTCCTGTCTGGTCGGTATCTGATGATTCTTCCTGGTCCTCTGTCACTGAGTCTAGCTTCTTTCTGTTCCCAGCTAGAACCCAGACGGGGTAGTTGATGGGGAGTGGGTCCTCTGTTGAGGCTACCTTTTGGATTTTGAGTCTCTTTGTTTCTGCCTGTTTGGCTTTGAGGTGGATGTGTTGTAGAGCTGGTTTCTGTTCTACTGTGGGAGGTTTCCCCAGGGAGATCTTCAAATATGGTTGATTATTGTGGGTGACTATTTCTGGCTTGTACCCATATGTTAGTTCAAATGGTGAGTAGCCTGTCCCTTGATTGGTACAAACCTGGGATACTAGTAATGCATGTTTCACATAGAGTGACCATGTGTCTTTAGCTTTGCTATCCATTATTTTCTATAGGGTTCTGATAAGGCTGCTGTTCAGGCGTTCAACTCTGCTGTTGGCCTGTGGTCTGTAGGGCGAGGTTGTGGAGTGTTTGATGTTCTTTATTTTTAGATTGTTGTTTACTACGTGGCCTGTTAACTCTTTTGCTCCATCTTTTATGATTTAGTATGGAGTGCTGTAGTCCGCTATGATTGCTTTATTGATGAATCAATTTATTGTTTCCGCCTTGTAATCTTTTGTTGCCCAGCAGATGGGCCAATGTGTGGTAAAGTCGATGGCTACAGTTAGGAAATGTTGATTTGTTTTGGTTTCCAGGAAGGGTCCCACTACGTCCAGTCCCCAAACCTTAAATGGTTTGGGGTCAGGTACTGGGTTGACTGTTGGCTGTGGTGCCTTAGTGCTGGCGTATTTTTCACACACTGTGCACTTCTTTAGAACATCAATTATGTCTTGCTTTAGGTTGGGCCACCATACTATCTCTTTTAATGTGAGATATAGGTTGTTAGCCTTTGTGTGTCCTAGAAGACGGTGGTGTCTTAGTATAGTGTTGACTCTTTGTGCAAGTGTAATATATGGAATGTGTTTATCCTTGATGATTTGGTATACTGTGCCATTTGATATGTTGAAATGTTTTTCATTCCTTATTAGCTTATCATGGGTTAGTTGGTGTGTGGAGGGATCCTTTCCCTTTGTCTTGTACTCAGTGTTGTATAGGTTGGGCCAGTCAGGGTCCAGGTGGTCAGGGTGATCTTCTCTTGGCTGGCATAGCCTAGAGAGAGCATCAGTCATGACCAGCTCTGCCCCCTTTTTGTATTGGATGTCCAGGTTAAGCTGTTCCAGCAAGGACATCCATTTGGCTTGGCGCCGCGCGAGTGCGTTCTGAGTTTTGAAATAGATTAAGGATTTGTGGTCAGTTAGCACTCAGACGTTCAAGTGTCCTTCAAGATAACATCTCCATTTCTTGCATGTGTGATATATTGCTAACAATTCTTTATTGTGTACTGGGTACCTTTGCTCAGTGTTTGTTAGTTTTCTGCTTTTGTAACATACTGGCAGGAAATCTTGCTGCCCTGGCTGGCAGATGCGTAGGACTGCGCCAATGGCAGTGTCACTAGCGTCTGACTCAAGCTTGTAGCACCTTTTGTTATTAGGTTATTGCAAGATTGGTGCTTTGCTCAAAGCTTGTTTTAATAGTTGGAAATTCTTGTCACATTCTGGAGTCCAGATGAATTTATTTTTGGCATTACCTTTGGTTAGGTCATTGATTGGTGCAGTGAGCTTTCTGCAGTCTTTGATGTATTTCCTTAGGTAAGCTACCATACCGAGAAAGCATCTTACTTGTTTAACAGAGGTGGGGTGTTGCATGTTATTTATGGCTTTTATTTTGTCTGGATCTGCTTTGATGCTACTGTCAGAGACAATGTGGACCAAGAATAGGAGTTCCTTTTCCATAAATTGGCACTTACTAGGCTTATTGTATAGTTTGTGCTTTGCAAGTCAATTGAGTGTCTTGTGGACATGCGTGAGGTGTTCCTCTTTTGTTTTTGAAAATATGATGATGTTGTCAAGGTAACATAATGTGTTTGAGAGTTTGTTTAGCACCTGGTTCATCATGGTGACAAATGTTGCTGGGGCGTTTGTCATCCTGAAATTAATTACTTTACATTCAAAAAACCCAAATTGTGTGCAGAACGTGGTCTTTGGTATGTCTTTCTCTTTAACTTCAACTTGATTATAACCAGATGTGAGGTCAATTTTTGAGAAATTTTTTTCTCCAGAGAGGCTTGCAAATAGGTCTTCTATGAGGGGAAGTGGGTATTTATTTTTTACTGTACTTGCGTTTAGTGCTCTGTAGTCAGTAACTAAGCAAAGAGATACTTCTTCTTTACGAAGAAAACCGCTGCCCCCCACGGGGATTCGAACAAACAAATGAATCCTTTGGCTAGGTTGTCCTTGATGTGGGCTTTAAGTGTTTGGGTCTCCATGGGAGAGAGTCTGTAGAGGGGTGCAGGTTTAGGCATGGCTTTGCATAAGTTGATGCCATGTTTGACCTCCCGTTTGGGGGGGGGGGTAACTCTGTGAGTTCTTCCTTGAATACATGAGTGTATTCATTTAGGAGTGCCACAAGTTCTGGGCATTGGATCTTTTGTGTTTGTATATTATTAAATTTGGAGTACCTCATTATGTGGAGGGTATTATCTTTGGTTAGATGTTCAGATTCATCTTAATTTATGACTTGGACAAATACTGTGTCCCTTAGAATGAGGTTGTTGGGTTCTTTGAGAATGTTGACATTGACTCCATTGCGTTTGATGGTCATGGTTTTTGTTTTCCAACATACACTGGGATTCACTCGGGTGAACCAGTCTATGCCTGCTACAATGTTGGTGTTTATGTTGTTCAGAAAAAGTCCTTTTATGAACGTTTGGATGCCTTGGAGATCAATTCTGAAGGGAGTTGTTTTGCCTTTGAGTAGAACTTTTGACTTGTCTGCCATTTTAGCGTATTTGAAGCTAGATTTGATAACTGGTATTTTATACTTGGTTACAAAAGGTTTGCTAACCATGGTGTGTTGTGCACCAGAGTTGAATAAAATTTTATGTGTATGAGATTTGTAAGTGCATGGATAGACAAGAAGTTGTGAGTGATCTTTAATTTTTATGTTCATAAAAATGGGGGATTGCGGGACACGTGAGATGCAAGCAGCAAAGTTTGTGCCTTGGTACTTCTTCTTGTTGTTTTGGGGAGATACAGGGCACTTAAGCCTGTTCTCCCTCCTCTTTTACCTGTTCCTCTGTTTTGAGACCTTCAAGGTCAGAGAATGTGGGGTCAGATTCATAGCGGGTTGCTACTTCAGCATTGTTAACTTTGGTGGTGTCCTCTTTCTTGGGACAGGAGCAGTTTGCGCTTTGGCTACAATTACCATTGTTACAATTGGAGTTGCCATTTCTATGATTGGTGTTCTGGCGCTTGTTGCCATTATAGTTGTCTCTGCCATTGCCGTTTGAGGAGTGGTTGCTGTTGTGTGCAGCATATTCCATGTTTGCACATCTTTCTGTGTGTTTGGCTTCTGCAATGAGTGCGGGCATGGTGGTGTTAACCTCTGGGCAGATGAGGGCAGAAACAGAGGGTTTCATTCTATTGATGAATGAGGCTCTAGTGTGTACGTTGTCAGCTTGTGCTGGGTTTTGAAGTTTACAGTGTATTTCTTCAAATTCATTGGCGTAAGCTGTGATAGTGGTCTTCTGAGGAAGATCACTGAGCTGTATTGCAATGTCTTGGAGAGATTCAGTGACGCGGAAATTGTGGGTGATGTTGGCTTTGAACTCTTCCCAGTTGTCAAGCTGGTCCTTGGTTTGTGAGCCAACCCAGGTGGCAAACCAGTTAGCTGCAGCCTTATATAGGCGTTTGATGGCTTCTTGGACCCATTTTTTGTGGGGAATGCAGCTGGCACAGAGTTTTGTGGCTGAGTGTCTAGCCTGTTGATGATGTTTTCTTTGTTTTTACCAAAGAACTTGTCAATAACAATGTACTTGGTGTTGGTAACTTTGCCTGCAATAGGCGGTTGTGTGTTTGTTTGTGGTTGTAGAGAGTGACTGCATTTAATTATCTTGGTGCATGCTTTGGGCATGACCAGTCCTTCAAATATAGTGCATCCACTAGGAATATCTTCATTGATGTTGTGGGCGCGTAAGTACGTCTTCCAGGTATCCTGGGATGTGGCCTGGTTGAGTACGTGGGCGAAGGTGGGCGGGTTCTGTTCAGTCATTTTCTCTTTCATCAGTGTGGTCAAAAACCGTAGTGCTACCAGTGATAAGGAGCGCCTTTTGGGGAAGCTTTGAATATAGAATTAGGAAGAGAAGAAGTATATTTTATTGGATAATACTTTAGACTTATATAGCTTTAGCTGTGGCGGGGATTTTAGTTGGATCAAACCCAGGGGCTGATCATGTGCTGGATGGGTTCAAGTTGCTGGATACCTGGACAGTCATGTGATATTAGTTTTTTGCCATTTCTGGTATGTCAAATGGTATATTGTAAAGGCACCAAATCAGGAAATGACTGGATGTTAGGTGTGATGATGATAACCAGAATACTTGTACATCCAGACCCTTGACACCTTGTGCAAGGACTTGGGAAATGCAAACAAGACAAAGTCCTCCATCATGATCACCTGAGACCCTTAAAAGCAAGACAGAAACAATGTGAGACTGTCCTACCTGCCACCAAACAACAATTGGTCTAGTATGGCGCCCAGGCTCCTGACGATCTCCCTGACAACCTGCCCCCAGAGGAGGCCGACCCTCAGCCGGGGGGGGGTGTCAAAACAGCAGGCTTGACCTGCCAGCAAGGTTCTGAGTAAGAGGATTTGTGACCTGCAATCCATTATCCAGCCACTCAAAGCCAAGTTAGGAAGTTGACTCAAATTTCCAAATACAACAACATGAACAGAAGCTGATCCCCTACAGTAGATATCTTGTTTTGGCGCTTGACTCATTACAAGGATCAAGCCACCCCCCTTCACCATCCTACCAAGTGATCAACACTATCCTGTTCCTACTACCCATGATTCATAGTGACTATATAATCCATATCTCTCAATAAAGATTATTATCTAGTTTCCAAATATTTTTCCCCTTGTAACTCTGCTAAAACAGCACAGTTATAACAATAGTATATTAGTCGCAATAACAACCAATAAACAGTATCTTATTATTCTTATTCTTGTCCTTTCTATTGGACTGTTGTCTTCCCCAATCAAATACTTAACTATCATTGGTTCAGTTGCAACAATCTCAACAGCTTTGAAAACTACTGTATAACTAAGACTCTTGGGAAATGATCATCATGTATGATCCCTTGGCTAAAAAGGTTTTATAAATCAGTGCTAAGTTTAGAGATCTCAAATGTATGGCGTTGAGTTTACTTGGAAGTAATCCAAATGGTTTATAATGATAGCATTGTATTCAAAACAAGATCAAGCTTGAAGACTTGCCAGTATAGTAAAAGCAGTATATATGTTTTTATAATGGTGTTATACAATTCATTAGATGGTTTATCATCCTGCTTTAAAATTTAGTTGTAGTAATACATTATAAAGTGAATAATGTATATGCTTTTAACTTTGTCAGCACTATTTAGTTAACAATAGTTGTTATATGGAAGGTTAATTTACCACACGCTATGAGATCTGGATAGCATATAGTACAACTTTGATTTCACGGCCAGATTGAATTATTTTGGAAAAGACTCATTCGAAATGTGGATTTTCTAGTTCTGGGGTTGATTTAATTAATATCAAACCACTGAAATGTTTGACGTGAGGTGTTCTGGATTGATAAGGCTTTAATTTGATGTTGCTAGGCTGACTTGGATTTATTGGGAGATATTCTGCCTTTCAAGTCACAGTGCTATGCAGTGAGACTTGCATCGCTTCATGTGGACTGTTGTGCTTTGATGGGTGGGAAAGATAAGATCATAAATGGAACAAGCATAATTCCACTTGCATCGCTTAAACGAAGGGCGTAAATAATTTTTTATGTAAGCCACGTTTTAAACGTTTGTCATAAGAACATTTTGCTTTTCAAGGAATGATATATATTTATCTATTCTATATCGAGGGACTGGAAATCAGGTTTTGTCAAAGCACATTCCACCCTTGGAAGATTTGCTAAATTAGCCGTGGTGTAAATGCCAAGAAGAGAGATAAGAGCTTATAGGAAGCTGACCACCCAAGGTTCAGAGCCAACCAATCAGGTACCTGCGATAAAATTTTAATTGAATGTCGATATACGTGCACAATTGAGTGATACAGTTTAAATAAAAGATATAACTTGTTGTTAGCCTCTAAACTAACCAGAAATCAATTTACAATGGGTGCCCCAAGTTCTACTGATTACTCTCATTCAGGCCTGTCCCGCTTCGCTGGGTCAGGATGCGCTGGTCTACTAGAGCTTCTTGGATTCCATCCCATTGATACTGTCGCCAAGCGGCTCATGAGCAACACCAAGCCAGTAGGTCTGAACTATGCAATCTTTGCTAACCACCTAAGATTTTTGTCCCTGGTACCCCCAAGGCTGAAGGCTTTGCTAATTTGAACCATGTTATCTTCAAGGTAGGTTGCCCAATTTTAAGTTTAGCTATTCTACCTTAGATTATGCTCTCTACGAACATAAAATCTTATTATTTTCTTTAAGGATGCACACACCAAATCTTTCTTCGGGAAGTATGCTTCACTTTTCCCCGGGCTTGGCTTTGCTGCCGGTTATAAGATCACGCAGCGCATCTACAAGTATGGCGGTCAGCCCTACGCCAAGGATTTCCTGAATACCAACTGCCGCAGCTTTTTTACTAATACCTTTGGCGAAAAAACAGGAAAGACTGTTATGCATGCTACTGCCGGAAGGTACTTTTTCTTCAAGGTTTTTGTTCACTCTATCTAGCATCGTTGGAATCGGTGAAGTTGCTCTTCTCCCTCTGAGATGTTTTAAAAATTAAAAGCCAAACCAACCCTGAAACTCTTAAGGGCCGTGGTATCATTGCTTTGATCCGTGAAGAAGGTTTCGGTCTTTACAGGTACAGTGTAACCATAATTTGATCTGATTATTCAGGGGAGGCATGTGGACGGCTGCTCGTAATGCCCCTGGCTCCTTTGCCCTATTTGGAGGTGCTGCTGCTGTAAAAGAATACGGGTTTGGACTCAAAGATTACAACCAAGCCACTTTCTTGCAGAACTTCTGCGCCTCCATTGGTGGTGCTGTAGCTTCCATCACTGTTGCTGCTCCCTTAGATGTTGTCAAAACTCGTATTCAAAATCGTCCCTTTGATGCTCCCGAGTCGGGAATGTCTATCATCCGCAACATGATCCGCAACGAAGGAGTTGGTGCTTTCTTCAAGGGATTGACCCCTAAGATTCTGGTCGTTGGACCCAAGCTCATCTTCTCATTCACGGTGGCTCAGCAGCTTATCCCCATCTTTCATGATGCATTTGAAAGTGCAGGTCTGACCAAGTCCAACTCCTCTCTCTAGACAGCTAGCATTTCAAGAATTAAAAACACGTCCCTCTAGTTATATTTGAAGCTGGAAGTACCTTTCTCAACCAAGAATAATGTTCTTTATAATTAAATAGTTATACCCTATTCAAAGCATCAGCATATCGTTTGATGGACTGAGTTTCCGCTTTCAATTTAACCCACATCAGTTAAGCTTTCAAAAGGCTGATCTAACCAGTCCATCTGTAGACGCAGCTAGAAATTTAGGATTTATCATCGTTTTGTGCAAATGTCTTCCAAGCCGAGGTAACCAGTTTCTTTAAAGCCAGCTAGCACCATATTGTACCACTTAAGACTCCTGGCGACTCCCCTCTCAGAGCTCGTTGTAGTAGCTTTGGCGTCATATAGTAGAATGAAATAAGTCTGATGCCGTTTTAGATGTGCTGTATAAACATAGTTATCGGAATGGCAATGAGTTAGCCACTGCTTTTATTGTGAAAGGGATTATAACTCAATTTGCTCTATGGCTTCCAGGGATAAAGTGTCCTGGGTATGTCAGGGCTCCGATCCAAGCAATAAGTCGGTGTGTCCCTTATTTAAGAATGTAACCGCGTGACTTCCCTGATGGGAACCCCAGCTTGAATAACAATATCGCCTTCTGATCTGAGTATCTAAGTGGATGCCCGGGGTATTCTGGTGCTCAAAGCCTTCCCGGGGCTCAGCCCTGTAGGATTAAAAGGTGGGCTTTTAGCATTGTGATTTTGATGCAATCTACCTCAAGTCAAGTGGTTTACCATATCAAGCCAATAAACTCTCGTGTGGCTAAACCTCCAAGGATGAAATTCTATCTCCACCCTGAAGTTCAGCAGGTTTACAGCCTGTTGAGATGAACAAAAATATACTAGCCTTAAACAAGATCCCTTCAGCCCAGAACAAAATCAACTTTTTAGTAAAAACAAAGGCTCATTTCACAAACAAAAGGGTGTTGATTAGCAAAAATGTCCAGACACAACAAAGGATGTATACTAAAAAAGATATTTAGAATTAATAACTCAACTGGTCACACAAACAAAATAACTTCAGTCACACTCCAAACCTATTATGGTTATTGAGCTCCAGGAAAGCAGAACAAACCCAGGCAATGGAGTGAGAATCTCAATCCACCCATGAACCCCTATAGCAACCAAAACTGACAACAGAAATATTATTGTGAGATTAGGCTGATTGACCACAAATGATCAGGCAAATCATTGCACACAGATTTTTATCAGTTACACACTGTATTATCATTTGGTTATCACTTATTAAGTGTGGTAATTATACGCTGTATAATCAATAGTATATTATAATTGATATGGCAGTTATATGCCGTGTAATTGTTAGTTTATTATAATAGATGCAACAGTTATACGCCGTATTATCACAGATCATCATTCCAATGTGTAGTGATTATACGCTGTATATTGCTAGTTTATTATAATTGATGTAGCAATTATACGCCATATAAACGTTAACCAATATAGCAATTATCATTGATTACGCGCCGTGTAATCACGTAATCATCAATTGTATATCGCTCATTCCATCCTACTGGATGTTGTATCAACTCATTTCATCCAGCCTGATAGGGGTATATGAGTATATCAAACAAGTGATGTGTGAATGGTAGGAAATACTGAGTTTGGATCAGCATTACACGGCATATAATTAGTTCCTGAATGGTTTGGGTCAGCATTACACGGTGGATGATCCATGAGTCAATATTGGATTGAGTCAGCTATTATATGGTGTATAATCCCTAATTCAAACCATTGCATTAATAAGCACAAGGCTTGCCAGCCAGAAAAGGATCATTTATTAAGCCCTGCAAATGGAATACTGGAATTATACCTTCCAATATAGGAGGGCTGAACAGGGACAATTTCTAAGCACCAACTAAATACGGTGTAGTTTCCCAGCGCAATAATAGGTGTGTAAGATACAACCAACCAATAAATGACAGTAGGCTAGCTCAAGAAGAGCGTAGGCTGTAGCTGAAGTGCCATATACACCTGCAAAGGCCAGTAGCAGCACACATGCCAAGGACAACCAATCAGGATAGGCACAGACAGCAAAGATGGATCTTTTGTGAAGGTAGCCACTGAGAACTGTCTGAAAGGACAAGAACAAGGGTTGTTGCAGTATATAATGATACAGACACATGAAAGGATGAGAAAAAGTTCTTAGTTACACCTGGATAGATTGCAGCTGCTGGCTAGATTGTACTCCAGTTTCAATAAACATAATTATCTTCAAAGTTCTATTCTATTGTAGTCTGTAGTGCTCTTGCATAGGATTAGGTAGAGTACATTGACAAGGCTAACATCTATCTGTAGCTTTGAACATACCAGCAATAACCCAAGTTGCTCAACAATCATGTAGCAGAACAAATTAGAGGCATTTCCAGGTGGGATACACCATCTAGAAAGACGCCATCTCAAAAATGTGTCCAAAAATGCCATCTAGAAATGCCATCTAGAAAGATGCCATCTCAAAACCTTTTATCAAAACCTTATATCAAATTTCTGGTTAAACCATGCCAGATAACTTGAAATATTAATAAAAGCCCAATTTTTTTTTAAAAACTATAAAGAATATATGGCTAGACTCAAAATCTTCCAAGGATTCCAAATCTGCAATAAAAATGTGGGTTCAACCAATACCAACTACAGTGTACAAAACTCCAAAGTCAACACATTCCAAAACTGTGATATTTCCATACAGTAGTTTTTCAAACCTGTTGAGATAAATGTATATTAGTCAGTTGTTGCAACATATTTAATTAATCCCTCTCAGGGAATTAACACCCCAAGTAGATCACCAAATGGGTCATCAAACAACTCACCAACCAGCCAGTAAAATGGTGGCACTACTATCAGTTGACCATCTATTACAGGGATTACATAATCTGGATCCTAAAAGGAACACAACTTGAACAAGCCTCGTGACTTAAGAGAAACATTACTCAAATAAGCCCCATGACCTCCATGACGTACATGGACAGTATATGGCTTCTCATGATACTATATAATATCCTATATTCATATCAAATAAAGTATCATCCTCTTCTTAATCTTCCCATTTATCTCGTTTATTATACTTCCCAGAAGTATATACTCAACAGTGGTAGCACAGATAGGTTATCCATACCTACCCAACTCAAAGAAAAAATTCCTCCTAAGAAAAAAACCCAACAAATGGTACTCCCTAACAGCTGGAGAGACTACAAAGAAGGACAAGATGTCCCTGCAGGCCTTGTCATCTACAACAACATCCTTGTACCCATCAAACAGTACAACACTCTCAAAGCCCGCAGACTATTACTCTCAGCCCCAGCTGCAGCAGAACCATAACAACCTGAAATACCTAACATTGTATTCCAACACCTACATTCAGCAGAAATTGGGGCTTTTGCAGGGCTACGTTGGGAAAATGCCTCCCTCTGGATCAACAGTAAACAAAGCAAGTTTGAGCAAGTGGACTACCCCCGCAGACTCTGGGTCAGTGAGATTGCCCTTTGCGTCACAGGAACCACATCACGTTTTGTAAGCAAATGGGTCATTATTTTAGGGGTTGTGCCATTTTCTAATGCACATGCTGCTCAAGTCGCAGCATAACACAGTTCAATTTTGAAAAAGTAACTAATTACACATTTTATATTTAAAACATTAATAACTCAATGAAAAATTAATATTTTTTTACATTGTAAACTATCAAATTAAAGCTAAGGATCCTTATTCTATTGGTGTAAATTTTTTAATATGTATACTATACTCAATATTAAAGCAAAAGTAATTTAAAAGATTATAATCCAGATTTTATTACATGATTCTATCTAATGATATAAAGTAGATCACTTCAAAGCTAATAAAAACTCTTTTTTTAATATAAAAAAGATCCTTTTTATTTAAAAAAATTAAAGATAAGATTGAGAGCTTTATTTTTGCATTTTATTTTATTTAAAAAGCTCAATTATTTAGGATTTTATGGCAGTTTGAAGTCAGGATGTTTTTATCACTGTTTAGATTAATTTTAAGGTTCAAGTGAGCTTTGAACCTCAAATTAAGCATTCTTTAAATAGAACTCTTTAATATTTTATTATTTTAAAAATATGCAGAAGAGTTACAGTTAACTGAATACATCATTTTAATTGATTTGCATTGATTACAAAGAGGATATGATGTAATAATGATGCTTAGCTGCTTCACATATATCACTTGTGCATGAAAACTGGGTATTTAATTAATTCTGCAAATATAAATTCAAGTTCAAACTATAGTAAAAGCTATCACACCATTTCTTTCAGAATGGTGTCATTTAGCTTGGTATATAAGAGCTAAAGCACTACAAAGCTTCTAATCCAAAAGACCCCATTCAAAGGCCACATTCTGATCAGAACTACTCCATCATTAAGGCACATTTCAGAGATCCAACCTAATTACAGATTCAAAATACTACCATGTCCTCAGTTAAATTTACTTCTGCCATGCTACCCTTTTTTTCCTTGGGAGCTTCAACAAAAAGAGAAAGAATTGCAATGTTAAAAAAGGCATTCCTCTTTATTGCTGGTGATGATCTTGATAATTACATCAAGCACTTCCTTACTCAAACTGAATTTGGGAGATCTCAGTTCCTGCCAACCATTCAAAATCAAAAAAGTAATGAGTTTATTGAAAACTTAAAGGATCTCATGAAATCTTCTCCCCAAAAGCATCTTCCAGCCTTGCAATCTCTGGTTACTTCCAGTTACTCTTTAAAAGAGCTTAATGATATGGGGTTTAATATAACCAAAAGTGAGTTTAGATACTCAAGAAAAATATATAAAAATAAAAATGTAAGCTTAAACAAAAAAAGCCAAAAAAACAATAACTATTCATTAAAAAAAGAAATAACTAAAAAAATAATTAAAAAATTGCTGGAAATTTCTTTTGAAACAAGCCAGTTTACAAAAAAAGTGCCTGAAAATTTTTATAAAGATATAGAAAAAGAGATGAGTAATTACTCAACTGAAATTAAATACTCTCTACTTAAAACAAAAAAAGAAATATATGAAAATATGAAAATAAAAAATGAAATTTCAGTTTCAATTTCTACTTACTATAAATTAATTCCTAAAAATATAATAAAAAGTAAAAAACAAACCAATATGTGCAATATTTGTAATTTAAAAAATTCACTGGAAAAAAGAAGGAAGAATGTGAAAGTAAAAACTTACCATTACCAGAATCTATAGGCAATGACTTAAAGACTATTAATCAGCACCAAGACTTTTATGTTCATCAAAATAGGGAATATAAAAAAGATATTTATGAATTAGATGATGAGTCTTGTGTTGTAGTTATAGATTATAAGGAAAACTTAAAGGTTGGAAGTGGTCCAATTGAGACCAATAATTGTTTTTATTCAAAAAAACCTATCTCATTATTAGGGTTTGCATTAGTTTTTAAAGAAAACAATAAAACCAAATATGAATATCATGATTTTTTGTCTCAAATATTATCACATGATTTTTTATTTTCAGGTGAATGTCTAATTAGTCTTAAATTAGATATATTTAAAAAAATAAAAAATATAAAAGTGTGGACTGATAATGGAAATCATTTTAGATCATATGAATTTTTATATTACTTATTTAAAGAGGCACCTAAATATATTAAGGGTTCTAAAAAATATAATTGTTTTGTTGAATGCCATGGAAAAAGCATTGTTGATGGTCACTTTGGTGTAATATCAAAAATATTAAAGAAAAAAGAAAATGAGCTTTATATTAAAAATATTAATGATCTTAAAAATATTTTTGAGCAAGAAGAAAAAAGAAAAGAATTATATAAATCAGTACTATCAGGCTCAAATATTTCTCAAAAGTCATTCTTTTATATTTATGAAAGAAAAGTTAGGCCTATAAAAAGAGAGCTTGAAGTTAAAAATCTGTGCATCAATCTTTCATATTTGATGATAGATGAGAAGTTATACACTTCACCTCTAACATTTGAAAGTTTATCAGAATATTCTGAGATAGCTTATCATTTGAAATCACGTGATGATACCAGAGAAACAAAAATATCAGAATATGCTAGTGATGTATTGGGGCAAGTTCATGAAGTAGGGCAACTTACTAGAGGGTGTATTTTAAATAGAGTTATAAGTCTTTCAAAAACAACAACCTTTTTTTCTGAAACAAACTAAGAATATTTATGATGAGCCAAAGATAGGGTAATAGCACTTATAGCTTTGGGGCTGCTATTACTCTCCCATGCAACTCATCATAAATATTTTTGGTTTGTAGTTTGTAGTAGCACTTAAGATATTTTCAATAATACTATAAGTTGCACTTTTTGATTCTAAAATTGATGACTTATTTTTTAAAAAATCATCTAAGCCCAAGATCAATTAAAGTTTTGGGATTGGTTGTATTTTAAGCTTTCTGAATAATTAGAATATGAATAATGTTATTAAGTTATAAAATAATCAATCTGGCGCCTAGGCATAACAAGAAAAATAATGACCCAAATGGTTAGCCCAAAACCCCAACCAGAAGGAAAACTGGGGGTATTCAAAACCACCTTCCTCAAAAAGTTCTCCATGAAAAACTCTGATGTTGTAATCATGACCAAACTCAGAACGTTCAAATGACAGGAACAATCAAGGAATACATTGCTGCATACAAGGATCTACGTGAACGTGCTCCCAACACCATCAAATTTGATGAACCTGGACCACAGTTGGACTTCTACAATGGCCTCCCCACGCACATTAGGCGTCAGTTTGACATGACCTTCTGCAAAAACCTTGAATATGTATTTTTGGAAGGAAAGCACACAGCTCAAAAGTCTGACAACCTACATGCAACAAACAAGCGCAAGGAGAGCCCTACAGCCAAGAAGGATCCTTGACCAAACAAGAAAAATAATCAAGCCAACAACACCCATCCTTGAACCGATAACTGTACTGCCCAAGACAACTAGGCAAGCACTGAAGATACCAACAAGGAGGGAAAAGCTCAGGGGAGTGCTTAGGCAAGCCGCCCTCTCCCACTTTACAAGACTTGTACAGGGATTATAATGTGGATTCAATCACCATGATCCAAGTAACCTCCAGCAATCCTCTACTGTCTGCCATCCAAACTTGAAATAAACTCCTAACTTATCCTTTCTGTTTTTGCAGATACCAGGGCATCACACTATTTGATACTGGAGCAAACCAATCTCTCATTTACAAGAAATTTGATGGCCTCATGAAACTACCTACCATTTGAAGTAACATCAAGAAAGTCATCATGGCAGACAACCGCAGCACACCAGTTACCCACAAGACAAAATCTTTCCGGGCCCAAATTGGAGACGTCCAAATGATAATTAGCGGCCTCATCATACCAATCCCCAAATATGATATCATACTTGGATTAGATTGGATGTGAAAGACAAAGCCTCACATTGACTGGGACAGTGCCACCCTCACTATCCAGCAAGGAGAAGTCCACCATCATGTGTACCTGACACATTCTGACACCCTCATGAGGGACCACATATTTGTAAAGATCATGGAAACAGAGAAAGAAACTGACATCAGTAAAATCAATTGGAGCACATGTACATATGAGGTCATACACTTCAAAAACACAGAAACTCAACACAAACAGAACCCAATCAGAAACCAGCTAGTCAATGAGTTTCCCTCCGTATTCCAAGAATCACTACCCGGTTGCCCCCTGATTGGGGTATACAACACGAGATTGACCTAAAAATAGCGTGCCTAAGGCACAACCCATCTACCGCCTCACACCATAAGAAGACAACGCTCTGAAAGCTTACTTTGACAAATCACTTGAGAAAGGCCTCATCAGACCCTCAAAATCACCCTTTGGTGCCGCTGTCTTCTTTGTGGCAAAGAAAGATGGAGGCCTCTGCCTGGTAACAGACTACAGGGCCCTCAACAAGGTCACAATAAAGAACAGGTATCCACTGCCCCTAATTGATGACCTTTTTGATGCCCTGGGGGGGGTCCCAAATCTTCACAAAAATCAATTTGACAGCAGGCTACCATCAAATTTGCGTAAAGCCTGAAGATATTCCAAAGACCACATTTCAAACTAAATACAGATCCTTTGAATGTGTTGTCCTCAATTTTGGCATGACAAACGCTCCCAGTACCTTTGTAACCTTCATGAATGAAGTATTCAAGGAACACATTGGGAAAAGAGCAATCATCTACCTGGACAACATCATCATTTACAGTCCCAACCTGCAACAACACTGGGAAGATGTCTGCAGAGTCCTCTGTACCCTGCAGGAAGACCAACTGATTGCCAAACCGTCCAAATGCAAGTTCTTCTCAACTGAACTTCCATTCCTTGTCCATATCATTAGCAAAGATGGCATTAAACCAGATCCAGACAAAATATGCGCTATAACAGATATGCCAGCCCCAAGGAACAAGAGCAAACTCTGCACTTTCCTTGGAATGGTAGCCTACATACACAGGTTCATCCCTGACTGGGGCGCCCTAACAGCTCCCTTGTCAGCCATCACTGGAAAAACAACCAAAATTGTCTGGACACCCTTACAAGATCAACATTTCTGCCAACTGAAAGAGCGTATGGTTACCGCCCCCATCCTGCAATACCCAAACCGTGAGGGTATCTATGAGCTAGAAACTAATGCCTCTGATTATGCCTTAGGAGGAGTACTCCATATCCAAACGACAGAAAAGGAATTCCTCCCTGTGGCATATGAGTCAAGGAAACTATCTGAAAACAAACAAAGATATCCCATACACAACAAGGAGTTGGTAGACATCATACACTGCCTCATGAAGTGACAATGCTATCTGGAAGGGGCCCAAACATTCAAAGTACTCACCAACCACAAGACGCTGATATTATTAAAAACACAACAGTACCTGTAATGAAGACAATTTGAATGGATGAGCCTCATACAGAGATATCCCATGAAAATTGAATACAATCCAGGCAATAAAATGCTTACTGCAGATGCCCTGTCAAGGCTATACAGCAAACATGTCCTTTGCGCTGATGGCAACCCCAACTGGCCCATGTTAATCATGGGGAATATACAGGAAGGGTTCCCACCTGGCACCCCAATGGACATCCAAGAGAAGGCCCTTAATAACAAACATCTGTTCAAAAACGTATATGGTACCCTACACCAAATACTTCCAAATGGTGATACTGTAACTTACGGCCTGTCAACGCAAAAGATTGATACAATCCTGCAATATCACAGAGACCTGGTGTTTCAACTGAACCAATGAGGATTCAGTATTTGAAGTGGGGAAGACAACAGTCCAATAGAAAGGACAGGAATAATAAGAATAAGGTATTTTTTTATTATAGAATACTGCAATTAATATACTATATAGGGAAAGCCACTGGGCCACAAGGGGGTGGCATGGTGGCATATTCCATGTAAGGATTGAAGCCAAGGAATAACTTGTGTGGGATCAGCAGGTAAAATTGGTAGCACTCCTAATTAGGATAAAGTGTCTGTTGTTTGACATTACCATCAGATTGGTCCATGTTGTTAGATACGTCAATGGGCAAATCATCAAGCGCCCCCTGTGTATTGTGAGATACATTGGCAGGTGAATCTGGAGACTCGGTTGCAACATCTCCCCTTGCCCCCTGCTTGTTGTCAGACACCAGGATTGGAGTTTGCGGGAGATCTGGGAAGGTCTGCACAAACAACTTTTGTGTGGGAATGGCGCGGCAGGGGCACAAGCAATTGTGGTGAAGCTTTTTGCTGTTTCCTTGGGCATCTTCAAGTTGATAGGTGTGTTATCATAAACTGCAGCTATCTTGAAGGGCCCCAAGGGATTGGGCTCTAACTTGGCTGAATTGAGGTTGAGGGTGTAAAAAGGGTCACCTATGGCGCATCTGGCCTCAAGGTGTCTTGTCCCTCCCTCAATTTGCTTGTGCTCAATGCCTCAGGCCTTGGCGCGCCACTGGCTCAGGGAGGAGGTAGGCAACAAGGGGGGAGTTTTGGGAGCTGTGGATCTTAATTTCCCTTGTTCTGCTCCTGCCAAATCATCAGGTGTCTCAAAGGCCAAGGCGCTGGGGCTGAACCTGGTGCCCCTGTTGACTCTTGCTTGTAAAGTGAACAGTGCAGTGGGCAGATGTTCAGTCCATGCAGTATTAGGATGTCCCTGTGAGAGTTTGGCAATCAACTAGACCAGTGAGCCATTTAATTGCTCTATGCGCCCATTGGCTTGTGGGTGGTATGGAGTTGTGACTATTTGTTGTAGGGCATTTTTAGCGCAGTACACTTTCATGACATGTCCAACAAGCTTGGGACCCCTGTCTGTAATGAGGCATTTGGGTTGTCCAAAATGGGCCACAATTTCCTTGCCAATGAAGCAAGTGATGGTGATAGTGGTGTGGTTAGTTGTTGCCCACGCTACTGGCCAGCAGGAGAAGTAGTCAATGGATGTGATGATATACTTCTTCCCAACTCTTTCTTTGGGGAGGTGCCCAACAATGTCAAGGGCCCACTGCTCAAAGGGTTCCATGGCCTTAATGGGTAGGACGGACTTGGGGGGTGCAGGCTTTGATGTATTCTTTTCACACAACACAGATGTCTCAGGAGTTCCAGGATGTCTTGGCGCATACACAGCCACCAAACCTTACATTTAATGATTTTGAAGAGGTTGCGTCCTCTGACATGGCCCAAGGTGCAATAGTAGTGCAGTATGGTGTCTCCTTGCTGTGTGGTGGGAATATAGGGTGTCTTTTCTCCTATTTCTGTGTGGCAGCAGATATTGCCCGCATCAGTGATGAACTGGCTTTCATTGTCCTCCAGTTTGGAGATGGTTACTGAATTAAGACCTTTGTAGCGAGTTGCTTCAGGTTGGAGGTAGAGCATTGGCCAATTGGGGTTCAAACTGTCATCCCCGGTGATGGACGCCATGTAGAGCCTTGAGAGGGCATCTTCTGTGACGAGCTCTTTCCTAGGCTTTTACTTAATACACAACTGGTAAAGAGATAGACACTCAACCCAGCCTGCCTGGCAGCAGGTCAAGTGGGACTGTATGTTGAAGTATTGGAGCAAATTTTGATCCGTCAAGGCATGGGGTGAGACAGGTGGCCCCTTCCAAGTAGTAGCGCCACTTCTCAACTCAGTGCACAATTGCTGCTAGCTCCTTGTCATGAATCAGGTAATATTGCTATGAGTCAGTGAGCTTCCTTGATTTGTATGCTACAGGGAGGAAGACACCCTCATCAGTTTTTACCCGCAACACACTCCCTATGGCCCTGTCAGAGGCATCAGTCTTGAGTTTGTATTGGAAGTTTTGATTAGGAAACTGTAATACAGGCACCGTTGTAAGTCTCTGATT